>JAAXOA010003049.1:0-12126 GCA_036561885.1 Salina celebensis
TGGTGGATCTACCAGCCACAAACTTATGCAATTTTGCTCGGTTCCTTTTGTTTACGAGTTAAGTTGACACTAAAATGCACCCAGAACTCAAACTATAGGCTGGATGTGCAATGTTTTTGTCAAATGAGATTATGCCTTCAATTTTTGGCTCATTTCACTTTACTCTGTGCCTTGTTTTATACCCTTGTATAGCCTGATTCATCACAGCTCAGATTTTTGCGTAATCGTCCACTTCAATAAATTGCCCTAAACATGCTGTTGTGGAGCTTCTGACACACGGTAATATATATTTTTGATCAGCTTGGATACCAAATTAAACAAATCCATCATCTTAACCCATTGTAACATACAAAATCATTATTATGATAACCAATGTTGCCCTGAAAAAGCGTGCACAAAACATTTTTTGAGTAGCCGAATGTATGAGCTAATACTTCTAGGTTTATGAAACGCATGGAGAAGTAAATCACATCAATCGACTCGGCATAAAACGAGAATTCTAATGGTGTAATTGGTTTTAACGCATTGGACAATACTTTCCTGCAGTAAGGTCCGACAAACCTGTCGCCGTACTTCTTGGACTAACCTTATAACACAACAGAGGTGGATGATACAGTTAGCTGCTAATCAAACTAGCAAAAATGCATACAATCGACGACTTCTTCGTTACATGATTCAGGCACAAATGCCTATCAGGTATTATTACGGAAATGCTGTTTTAGATACAGATACAAAGACCAATTTGTACTGGAATATTCTGGTGTATACAATAAATCTTGTTTAATTAAAGTAATATTCAAATTGTGTTAAAATCTAGCCAAGTTATTACTAATCAGACACACCATCAAGATATTAAAGTATTGATGTTATTGGTTACATATGACGCTCACGTTCACCTGGTTCCTTAATATTCGCAGAAACCATAACATTTCAAATACTTATTCCGACTCACATTACATCGCAGTTACACGACAATCCGAGTAAACTTAAGTCACTGACATTGTGCAAACAGAAAAAATATCACGACGAATCTCTTCGGCGATCTTGTGGGATTTGTTTCGTAATGATTCAAAGCATTGATAAAATTTTATTCTATATTTTTCTATATATTCTATATTTTATTCTATTTTTTTAGTATTAGTTTTTAGTATTTTTTTTTAGTATATCTTAATCTTACACTATCGCGTGTGCTATTTTTTTCGAGGCTCAGCAACTACTTGAACTACGCATTACGGAACCATGGTGAACAGTTTGGTATTTTTTTTTTGTAAAACTATCAAAATCAAATATAAAGTTTCCGTCTGCTAAAAATATAAAATGAACCGATTGACTATATCATGACATTTTGTATGCTACACAACCACCTCAATAAAAATCGAGCAGTACACATGAAAATTATGCCGCATGTTTTACAAAAGATATTAAATCGATTTTGCTGCGCATAAACTGATCAATTCTGTAGAAACCCTTGACTTATTGCCGCTAACAATTGTCATGCCTCCGTTTATCCACGAGCTAACAATGAAACTGAAATACGGTTGATGTCTACTCCTTGACTGTTTAGATTCGCTTACCTGAAATTTAATTGAACGGTTCATTAGTCAATGTGTCATGTCGTGTGGGTTATATGGCTGCAAGTCCTTAAAACCAGAATTCTAATCATTCTAATTCTAACCAGAAAAATCCATTAATTTAACTTTTTGTTTTAACGGAATAAACTATGAGAGCAAGAAAATTAACACCAACGAATATCAGAGCACGTGTATTTTTGAATAAGTATTATTTCTGTCGACTCGACGCTTGACATGATTTCGCAAAAAAAAAAATTACCCAACTATGGCATGAGTTAACTGTTACCCTCACTCGAAAGTCCTGCATTCCAGTTTCACAGCTATAAAATCCAAAAAAATTGCGTGCTTTTATGGACTAAATCAACCGAATCTCGTCATCCAGTTCTTACCCGATACCTCTTTTTCCCGAAACGGAGGATGTGGGAGGGCGGGCCAACCAATGTGATCAGATAGGACCACATGAATTGTCTAACTTTCTCTGGTGTCGTTGATTCGGTTGATGCATTTGATTGATTGATATGCACTGGTAATGATTGATTACATAATATTTTTCGCATATTTTTTACCTTCATATTTACATTTTACTAAAAATGTACTGAGTCAATAGTGGGTATTTTTTCGCATTTTAACTCTATTCTACTAACAGAAGGTTCGTAGTTTGACCAGCTACAAAGTCCTGAAGAATTAGAGGAGTTTTCTCATCAACGTAACTCAAATCCCCCACATACATTTTTACCAACTGACAAGACCTGATTTGCCTCATGTACAGAGATATATACGAAGAATTTCCGGAAATGCTATGTACGCGTCTCAATATTTTCACTGAAAGCAACCGCTTCGACGTTTTGTATACACTGGCCAAAGTCGAAAATCCGACAAATGAGCTAACCCACCCGTCAAACACCAAAATGGTGAACATACAAAGCATGGACAAAGACAGATCAAAAGCATACTTGATGCATGCATACAAGCTTATTGTATAAAACACAATAACAACAAGCATCAGAGCGGCTGTAAAATTAGAGTATATTTCCCGGTAAAACACTCCCCATAATTGTAGCTCTCTGTATAATACAATTGAGTTTGAACTGAACCTTATTCTGGCGTTATTTTCAACGAGAAGAATGTAAGATCGCATACAGTAGCATTTGACGAGAATAACAACTGCCAGATGAAAAGTCGATCCTAACAAAAGAAAGCTCCAGTTTATATAGGATATCAAGAGGACCACAAATTTTTGTTGGATCTCGACTCTGGTCCAAGTGGGATTCATATTTGTTCCAAGTTTTCCATGGCACTGCTCCTCTACAATTAAGAAGCCACCAAGATGCAGAGGTAGGCAAGGATTGATTGCCATTTCCAAGTGGTATAAAAGAGGAAGGCACCACGCCGAAAGCTCGCTGAAACGAAGTGCGTTGTAAATTACCTTACGATAGAGATCATTCCGATTTTTCCACTGTCTCCCTGAAATTCAAAAACATAGCTTATCTTTAGACCGGCCAGAGTATTGATTTTTAGTTGTTGTTTTCGTTACCATTCCGTAACTTTTCAAACTGTATCATTCCGTTGATGTATGCAACAATTTGGATACGGTTTGAATAAAATACACAGTGCGTAAAACAGGATAAAAGTTGTCCACTTAATATACAGATTGTATGTAGTTTTAAAAATACGTCGATTTGTGTCCAGGTACAACATACTTGAACAGCAACTAGAAACGTGTACAACAATGCGAATGATAATCGAACCAGGTAAAGTGCTTGTTGCTTCCCGGATTTCACTTTGAACTGGTGATTAATCTTTCTCCCGTGAAATGGAAGAGATCCCATCAAATCAGAAAAATGCGCGTGCTCAAGCAACTTATCCAGAATATTCTCCGACAAAAGCATTTTGTTACTCTTTAAGCGCTGGAACAGTCTGTCTTGAAAGGCTTCAAGAGTATATAAAACGGTCTCTTAAAGACTTATATCATGAACGGTTTGTTTTATTGTTTTAAGCCGAAATTCGACATCACTGTGCGTTATATCTGATTCCCTTATTGCGTGTCCCCCGGATCGTTATCATCGGTAACATAAAATAAAATATCTTGTCATTCAAATAAGTACCAGGGTGCATTCCGCAAACTGGCATAATACGTCAACATTTAGTGTTCTACGTAAAATTGATATTAAATTGATGACGTTTAATGTGGATCACTCAGTATGAATCCTTATGACAGTCTAGGATCACCGCCTATATAAAGTCCAAAAGTAATTTAGAAATGACTCGGACCACCTTTTTAAAGGTGGTCTGACCACCTTCTTAAATGACTTTTGGACTTTAAAAGGGGGGTTTGAAAAAAATTAATACCAAACAAAAGCCATTTCTAAAGGCCAAGAGTCTTTTAAGAAGGTGGTGAATATTTTAAAAAATCATGATGAAAAGTTGGTCGGGCTGGTTTTTGAGGGGTCGGAAGATTTTAATTATGAATTAAATACTTTGATACATGATCGAATTTTTGCATGTGAGGGATTTTTTTTCTATGTGGGCTAAGAAAGATAATAATTTTTGAAACATATTTACACCAGTTTTATGCTACTTTGGGACGTTTATGTTAGAATTTTGCCCTTCACGATCGTCTTATGGTCTCGTGGAAGTTATGTTTAGGAAAAATGACGTTTGAAGTCATTTATAAATGTGCCCAAAGTCATTTAGAAATGACTTTTGGACTTTAAATAGGCGGTGAGCACAGACTGTATGATATCAAATGAGTGGCTGGGTTATGTGCTCCCTTACCGATGTTAACAGTTGAACATTTAGAATGTAATTGTATCAATTAAAACCTTACTTGATACTGACCTGATGTTAGCGACAACAAAGCTGGTTTGAGTTGATGGATCAAAACCTTCATTATTACATTTCTACCGATGATTAAGTTGTTTGCTGGCAGTCCTCATAATTGCGTTCGGTAATAAGTTTCTTCGTCAGTGGGTTTACTTGCTCAGTCATGGGAGGTCCAATTGAAAACAGCAATACTCTCGTAACATTAACTATCAAAAAGTCCTAGTGCATTTATTCGCACATGGTAACTTTTTAATTGCTTGTGTTCCCTAATCAGAGTACTTAGACTGGAATATTCTATTAAGATCTAGCGTCTAAGTCAAACATACTTTGGAAGAGGAAACAGACAACTGTGAAAGCATTGTTATGCATACAACCGCTTTGCTGTTGATTTGCCTGTTCACGACTTACAAGGTTTTGTGTGTGTATTGGCATTTATAAAATGACAAAGTTTTTGATTGCGCTCGTCATGTCCTTGTTTTTAATTATGAACTGAACAAGGGGTAAAGATGGGCGAATGCGCCTTAATTGCAAATAATAAATGGACGCAAAAGCAAACAAATAAAGGTCCTTGAAACATGTGGGTACCCTTATCCATGCAAATACCAATGACATGTACATAAATAAACCGGTACAACGAAATACCGAAGTAGTGTAAGCTGAGAAACGTACGTCCACAATTTCACGTCAAAACACCCTTCCCCTCTCGAGATAATCGACTTTCTCCACTACCTACCCCTCGGGGTATCCATTGAAAAAATTTCTTTAGCGGGCTGACATTTACAGTCCTTAAGGAACGTATGTCCCAAATTTCACGTCAAAACACCCTTGTCTTCTCGAGATAATCGATTTTCCCCACTACCTACTCCTCGGGGTATGCATTGCACAAATTTCTTTAGCGGAGTATCATCTACAGTCCCTAAGGAACGTATGTACCAAATTTCACGTCAAAGCACCATTCCTTGCTCGAGATAATCGAGTTTCCCCAAATATCGACCCCAGGGCCCTGCAGGGGTAGGTACGAAAAAACTTTTTAGCGGAGGACAATCTAGGGTCCCCCAGCTTCCCACATACCAAATTTCAGCTCAAAATTCCAATTCCTTCACATAGATATCGGGGCGACAGACGGACGGACAGACGGACGGACATGAACAAGATCAATAAGCAGCTTACGCTACTTAATAAAATGCTGAAACACGAGTCCCATAAGGAACGATAGCGCATAACTAACAGTTTTTGCGAATAGCGTTTGAATATCCAACGCAGTTGACGAATTACTTGTTTATCATTAATGCGTCAAACAGAAAAAATAAGCATTAATTCAATGAGTTGTAACCAGCTTGAAAAGCACTGTCGAAAACGCGAATAAAAAAATTAAATAAGAAAACATTTTATTATATTAGGAAAATATTTATATGTGTTAATTTGAAACGCAAGTTGTGTCAAAGAATTTCTACATATTGTAATATATTTATGTGAAAGAACAAAAAGCAGTACATTCATAAGTACATAAGTACTAACGTAAGTTAAAAGCACTTTAAATGCTATAATATAATATAGAGGTACAAGTACCATAAAAGTATTATGAGAAGCTCAAATGTAACTTTGAAAACAGACACTTCTCCTATTTAACTACTGGCTCCAGCTGTCTTACGTAACTTTATTCTGAATTTAAGTAATTGATGTCTGTATTACATAACTATGTAGGCCAAATATTCTTACTCAACTGTATCAGTAATCCTGTTGTCACGTAACACAGCTTAGTTGTGCAAAGGTGTAGCAAGACAATATTTCGCTGACGACTTAGTATGTTTCGAAGATTCATCAATTTACAACAATGATGTCACCGAACTCCGTTTACAACAAGATTAGGTCATCTGATGTATATTTTAAAATATTGTTAATCGCAAATCTGATAAATTATCTGACGACTACTGCTGATGGTGGGACATACTCGCGCAAGCTGGTACAAGTGCGAAAGGAACACGCATTTTCAGATGGCAACAGATATTTTCTGGATGAAAACTCCTTCCACAACACCATGATTAAGCTAAATAACAACTGCTTATTGCACATCATTAATTTTCGTGGAATAGATATTGATCTAGGAAATTTTGGAGTGCCGGTTGTTTTAACAAGAATCGCATACATTTCGACTCAATTCCTTACATCTGTTGTAAAAACCGGGCAATCTCAACTTGAATGGAGAAATCGAGTATTCCCAATAGAAGAGTTCTCCAAGTTAACGGAAACGGCTCTGGAGAACTGCACAGTAGATGCAAATAATATGGACAACTTGGAATGCGTTCAGGACTTTCCAGCATTGGATCTAGCAGCGAAAGTAAAGCCCTGGACGTGTGAGCGGCATATTTACTTGTTTCCGCCGGAATATAAGAAAAATAGCGTTTCACACCGATGGATTCCGCACACAAACATCTACGAGCTTAATGTACCGTATGCCTTCAAGCACTTTTGGACAAGAAAATTCAATATTACGAAGGCGGATAAAACAATTACTGTATTGGAGAAACAACAGTACTGTGTAGTCACAAGGGAGCGTTTTGACATATTGGTAATCCCGTTTTATCATGAAATGATTGTTAAACAGTGGTCGACAGCCCTCACTAGGATTACTGATTTGTATGGAATTCACAGCCATAAAACTACTGCAAACACGGACTTGTTTGTTCTTCCCACGTTGCTAAACTTAGAAATGAAACATGAAGTGAAAAATCTGTTGATACTTTGCCGACTATGCAAACTCTGTCGTCATATGCAGCTTAAGTATGTTGGAAATATAAATCGGATGGCGTACCATAATGTTCGACAAACAATAGATGCTTTACAGAGAAATCTGGACAATCTTGTTATTAAGGTTCATGGAATTGGTGCTTGGTCGCAGATATTTCTACAAAATGGTTTAAAGCTGTTGGAGCCTCCAAGGTCTCATCGCGAATTTCATGAAACCATCACAAGCCGAATGATGGAATTGGAAACGATTCAGTACAGGTTTGAACTAGAGCTTCTTTGGAGGATGCTGCCCAATGTAACCGTTTTCGCGGGTGCACAACCTTGTGGAAAATTGAACTTTGACTTATCCACGTCAAAATGGAAGCTGAAACCGCAAACATTCTCAAGGGAGTGTAATTGTGCAGACGCTTTGAACTTTATATATCATCCGTTTGCAATCATAGCACCCACTGGGAAATATGAAAATGCCGAGCTGTATGTTCATCAATCCACATTAGAGTTTGTGAGCTGTGGTGTTCCAGACTTGAACTCATTAAGGTTTACATCGTTAACTTGGATATTTCAGGTACATGTCTGGCTCTATATTATAGCAACCTGGATTGGAGTGTCAGTTGTAACTGCAGTTCTACAGAGACATTCTTACTTAAATGGTACCAGTATAACCAGTAAAACACTAACTTTGTCATCCTCTACAAGTTTTAAGTTTTATCTACATGAAAATGTTGTCCCAGTCATGCTAACATTTCTAAAGGGGCTCCTAGAACAAGGGGAGTTGTTTACCAATCGATTATGGTATAACAAAAAATCTCAGCTCTTGCATTGTGTGTATCTTGTAATGTTCATGTCGTTGAGTGCCTTGTATAAAAACGATAATATTGCCGAATTAACCTCACCCAGACTACCCGTTCCATACGACACGTTTGATAAGTTAGTTGAATACAATTTCAAAATATTCACAAGGATAATTAACACAATTACAGCTCTATCTGACTACTCCGTTGTGACAAATGGCTTCGGTTATTTTGCTGCATCTCTACTGTCGGGCGTTGCAGCCGCCAAACAAAATGTATCAAACAGCCATGCGCTTGGTACTGCCCTTACAACTGAACTAATGTTCTTCACTCAAGTGGAGCAAAGATTTTACGACATATCCGAAGCTTTCTCATTTCTTGCATTAAAACCTATTACTGAAGACAATTTGTCTAATCGCGCCAAATTATTGTTAAAACATTCGAAATTGATTCCTGACTGGGCTAACTATTTGCTACGAGATGCGGGTCTCCAGAAAAACTTTGAAATTGTTCGGGAGTGCCGAAAAACCGCGCTTTTGTTGCGCGACATTGAAGCTTTGCAGCTGTACCATTACATGAGGAAAGTAGGTGTGCCTAATGTATTTCGAAGTAAACGACCACTATATAGTCACAAGCATGGAGTTCGAATGCTGCACTGGATACCTCCCAGAGTTCTTTGGCTGGGAAGGCAGCTCGAACAAACTGGTCTGTTCGACTGGACTAGAGAATTTTTCGGAAGTTTCCTAGTTTCCTTACGCTTTCGCAGAGAGCAAGAGTCCGGCCCATTTGCTAGTAGCTTGAGTGGGCACATCGTGGTTGTTCTTCTTATTATACCGGTCGGAGGACTGGTTGCATGTATCGTGTTCGGTGTGGAAATAAGAAAAATTATCATACGCTGGTGGACGTTCTTCAGATTATTTCTTCAGAACCGTTTTAAGACATTGTACAACTCCATCAATAACTTGCTAATGTAAAAATGCAATGTGCCACAATCAAAAACTTAATAAATCCTAAAACATTATCTATCTTTTAACCCGAATAGATTTGTTACCTATAGTAAGTAAAAGTCTTGAAATGAGAGTTACAATTGCTGTGACATTCATTTGGTCACATTATTTGGTTTGGATGATGGTCTTGTTAGTCTAGAATAGTTTAGTGGCTTTGTTGTTAGGCGGTCGTAAATGAGCAGGGATGAAATCATGCTGCTATGGTTATTGTACTTGGTTATTTCGCCCAATAATATTAAAATGTCACTGACACACCAAATAGCAAAAATGCAAATTTACCCAGATGCGAAGGCAAGGATTGTTATAGGCACATCAATGGACATCGATCACAGACGTTAGCCACGTCGCAGCAACGTTCATAGAATCAATTACAGCTCATGTACCTAATCGATGAGTTTTTGCAACGAAGTCCTTCTCTTTCCCAGATTTTTCATTAATTATAATTCTCACATAAAACCTAATTCACCATTGCTTGCATACACTCTCGTTTTGACTAAAGGCATCACGTGTAATGTCACGAATACACAGATCACCTGTCCATGGAAGTATTCCAAGAGGCCTTGTTTGAAATGGCTCTTGCTACCTGCCGTATATTATGTAGATAAAGAAGGTCCAGGTACCACTTTTGATTGAATCGATATATGACAACCTCTTTATCGAGTAGAGTTAAGAACTTGGAATTTTCAATTCACCTCCTGCAGCTTTTGATGCACGTCGGTGATAATTTTCTCAGAATATTGATCAGAATAGGTGACTTGTTAGCTTGAATCTTTTCCTTATTTCTTTGGGTTTAAGTGTTGGCAAATCTAGAGCTGCCATTTGGTTTTAACAGCCACTTTGTGCTCACTTCAATACCGAAAACCGATGAATCAAATCTGGAAAATCGTAGCATGGATCATGGCTCGAGCCATAGGATAGGTGCTAATAGCACACAACTATAGTCACGTTGGCCTTACCAAAAAAATTTCTTAGTTAATAAAGCAATAAATTTCAACGAGTCTTTCTCATTTTTACATACCTTTTTTAATTTACTTGCATTGATTGCCTACTTCATAACTACTTGCATAAACTCTCAATTTGCTAAACGTATCACGTGTAATGTCATAAATGCACATGTTCATGCTGGCTGTTGTTACCCGCCATATGCAGACACAGAAGATCCTCATTTGACATACCACTATTCATTTAATCGATTTATGTCTACCTTCCTTGACAAATCCTTTGATCGATTAGAATAAAGACAGTGGAGCTCATTTCACCTCGTGTGGCTTTTGATGCACGTCGGTGAGAACTTTCTCTGAATAATGGTCATAAAATATTTCACATATTTTCCTCTATTCTTTCCCTGGGTTTGTGTGTTTGCAAAGCTTGAGCTGCCAATCTTCTTCAACAGCCACTGTGTAATCACTTCGATAGGGAAACTCACTGAATCAATTCTTGAGGTTCAATTTGACGACTCGTTTCTTCATACGGTGCTATACTTTAAAAAGTCCAAGTTTGACTTTAATGTTTACGCTAAGTTTGATACAACACGATTGCATGAAGGGTATTTTAGATTTGCTGATCAACGGCTCACTCAGAACTGCTACGTGTTTCTGGTCAACCTTGATTCTGTAGACGAAGTCGTTTCTGTAGTGTCTAGATCCGGCTTTGCAACATCAGCTGCGGACATATTGTTTCTCGTCCTAATCACAAATGAAAATCAGCAGAATTTTCATGATGAGTTCACAAAGCTTACGGACCGTACAAATATTACTTTACCGTTTCATATTCCTATTGCACTAATGGACCGAAGCAGCCGAGGCCTAGAAGTCTTTTGTTACTTCTGCCAGATGCAAACATTCCACATTGTAGATGAGGATCTTAAATTTCAACAAGTAGTCAACAAATTTCGGGAAATAAACAGCAATGGATATGGATACGCAGCATTGGTAATCCCAGAAATCTTCTTGTCTCCATCGATGAAGGAAACAGCCAATTTATGCTGGAAGCATTATTCAGATTTGACAGATGGACTGAACAATGCTTTGGAGTCAATGCGTGGATGCCCTCACGGTGAGGTAATTGTAGCTGCCATATCGATACATTCACTTAACTCAAGTTTAGCGCTTGCAAGCAATCGGGCAGCAAAATTGAACGCATGGTTTTTGCGAGTCCATTTAGGCGAAGATATTGCCAATGCAAAAATCAACGATGTTCGTTACACACGCTCTGTTTATTACAGCTTTCGATATTGGGATTTGCTAACAATGATTGCTTGTCTTGATATAAAATTTCTGTCGAAATTCGATATGAGCTTTGTGAGCGTATTGGATAATACGTTTTGGTACGCCCTCGCAATGGCAACAGTTGGTACTTCTCTTGTTTACAAAAGTATAAGGAAGGGACTAGACCTGATTTCATTGTTGTTTGGAGGGTCATTGAATGATATTGACATTGACGTCTCAGGCATTGTAAGTATCTTTTGCATGTTTGCCATCTCAATTGCATATCAAAGTTTTGTTTCTTCAGAGAGCATAGTTATTGCTGAATTTCCTACCGTTCGTGAGCTGGTAAATATGGGCTACCGAATTTCCGTACTGACGGATTTCAGGCCTGTGTTGTTCTTATTAGAAATAATGATGCCAACGTATATACAAAAGTCGTTCAAAGATTACTTTGGTACTAACATGGGAAATGCTTTAGTCGCAGAATTTGACTATGGAGAAGTCAACAGAACAGGATTTCCGGCGTATTTGAGATATTTAACGGAAAACAAATGGACATATTCAACAGCCATCAGTGGCTTTGCAGGAAAAGAATTTTATAATGTATTGGGGAGCCAGGTCTGGGTTGTTGATAAGGGCTTAATTTGTAAAGGATTTGATTTGAGAAAGGAGCCAACTGGCCTGGTAACAAGTTTCAGTGCCAGGTTTTGGGGGTACCTTTCACAAGCCTTTGCAAAACGATGGATGGGTCTTACAGAAGCGGGTATACCAAAGAAGTTCAGGGATCTTGGAATAATGGGGTCAAACAGGGAGATTTCGGACAAAGTGAAAATGTATCCGCTTGGAGACTTCACACCAGTTTCAGGTATACCACTTTGGTCACCCATTGGACTATTTGCTGCTATTCTGTATACAATAGGAGTTGCATCTCTAATTTTTGCCTTCACGCGTAAATACTTCGACGAATTTAAATGTAATA
>JAAXOA010003050.1:0-12125 GCA_036561885.1 Salina celebensis
GGCTTCGCAGGCGAAGCGGCCGGAGGGAGCGGGCGAGGAGACTGGAGGGGGAGACACGGCTGCCGGCGTTGGGGCGGCTCTGACAGACGGCGGGGTTCGACAGGAGGATGTGGGGCTCAGTCCACTCGGTTGACCAAGTCCATCCAGTCACCTGATGAAGATCTTACTCCCATACCATCATTTTTTCGGGCCGTTCACAAATAACCCAATGTGACGTTCTTTATGGACGACCCCTTAGACTCCCTGGTTTTACCTCTATCTTTCCCGAGTGACATATGTCACAACAAATAAATTAAGGCGGAAATCCCCCCAAGACTTTATTCTACAAGGCTTTGGAAAGTAAAAAAAAATATAAAAATGACAAATAGTAAGTTCTTATTTTTCTTGTTCTGAGAGACTACTCCCAACATTCCTTAAATTCCATATTGTCCCTCCATTTATTATCGCAAATTTCATTAGAGAAAAGAAGAAAAAAATCCAAGAACATTTTTTTCTCTCTTCCTCGTTTGGTTACCTGCATTGAAGATGGTTTCAGCACGTTTCCTTGCTTTGTCGGGATCACACTCACGACGTTCGTCTCGGATGCCCTGGTAGAAAAGAAAGAGAAAAGTAAGTGGGGGGTTGTGTAGGAGGGGGAGGCTGTTGCTAAGGCAGTTGTGAATATACTTACACTCAGGAGCATTCCAAGGATTTCCTTGTACTCGGCAGATACCTTGTACTCATTGTCAAGCTCCTCTTCAATCGACTTCCCAAAATTACTCTTGAAGGCGGCAGCAATCAAGAGAATATTTTCGTTTGACCGAGTGCATAAAACCTGACAGATAAGAAACAGAAAAAAAAGTGAAATTGTCATATTTTCCTAACTTATCTCGTGTTTCCCCTGTAAAGAAAGTTGACAACATAAAACACACAAAAAAAGTCTTCCAGAGACAGAAAAAAGGCGACAGACAAAGTTTTTTTACAAAGTTTCTCTGACTTTCTCCTGATTAAGAGAAAGGAGGGATAGAGAAGAGAAAGTGGATAAAAAATGATGTGTTAATTGAATGCAACTTTTATCCAAATAATGAGCTAGGAAAAGTTTGTAAAAAAGTGGATTATGTACCTCAGTAAGAACATCCTCGTCCGTGCCAAGTCCAGCCATAGCTTTTTTCACCTCTTGGGCGAGATACTCAAACGGTGGTTTGAGTAGAGCACGCATTAGCTTTGAAAATTTTCCAGAATAGGCGGACTTCACCTCTTGGTAGAGGTCCTGGGTGAAAGTTGGAAGGAGAGAGAAAAAAATATGAGTGAAAACTGACACACATACATGACTGTATTACTGTGTCAGTGTGTTTGGTGTATGTCACTAAGACAACAAAAGAAGCCAAGCGAGCAAGTAACTTTCTCCTTGGAGAAAGTTGATAAGGAAATAGAATTGGCAGTATGAAAGAGGAGTAGAGAGTAGAGATGACGATGGGAGAGTAAGATAAAAGGAATGAGTTGTGATGTGACCAGCAACCAGGGAAAATACCCGGTTATCTCGATCTTTTCTGTTGGTCGCTAGAGACTAATAAAAGCGAAACTTCCTTGGGAAAAAGTGACAGGATCCTTCTGTTTTTCTAAGGAAAATAGCCAGCTGGGGAGTGCGAGAGGAGATTGAAATGGCAGCATAAAAAATCTAAATGTGCAACAACGGCTGTAGAGTGGTCTAGTAGGTGGTTCTGTTAGGGGAAAACATTATAAAGTTACTTTGTTGAACTGGTCCTTGTACACGGTTGCTATTTCCTGTCTTTGGGATGCTACTCGACCAGTCAAAATTTGCACGAGCACGCCAACCTCCTTGTTTGGATCACGAAGAGCGTCTCGGATTCTCTTGGCGTCTTCCCCAGGACTGAAACTTGCGTTGGGAACCAAAGTTGGTTGCTGGAAATAAAATAAAAAAGACAAGATAACTCATCAGACATGACCTAGTTTCCTCTAGTTGTGTTACATAACGAGTAGAATATTGGGACGCTCGTAAAATTATGGACAATGGTTGGAGGGCACCCAGCCCTAGAGAAAGTTTAGGGTTTAAGATAGTTTTTAGAATGTGATCGGAGGAAGTTGTCTGTGAACCTTGTCTAAAATTGCAGAGGAAGAAAGATGATGATATGTTTATTAAATTGAAAAGAAGGCATCTCATCTTCGCATCATGCAATCACCCTTTCATTGGGAAAACTTTTCCCATTAACTTTCCTCCAACTTTTTCTCCACATTCTTGCACATCCAACCCAATAATGTTATATATATTATGGATGTTTTCCACCCACTGGTGATATGACATGTATCTCTCCTTTCTCCGAGAAATGCATTAAAAATGACCATTTCCTTACCCTAATGTTTGGATCCATTATTCCTGGAACTTTTTTCCT
The DNA here is from genome assembly GCA_036561885.1 of Salina celebensis. Lineage (NCBI taxonomy): Eukaryota > Metazoa > Arthropoda > Collembola > Entomobryomorpha > Paronellidae > Salina > Salina celebensis. The sequence continues at coordinate 2,391 of JAAXOA010003050.1, forward strand.
TCCTTCCTTTCTTCTGTTCCTCTAAAAAATTACAATATTCAGAGCTTTCACTGCTTCACTTTCACTTTTCCCCAGGTCTTTCCACCGTGTCAAAAGCTCCAGGTGAATTTCGCGGAGAAAGCACTTTCTCGTTTTTCTCCTTTCTCCTATTCCCAGTCCATTTCAGTCAGTTGAAAGAAAAAATGCACTTTTTACCTATTCGAGGAAAGAATAACACAATTATTGTAAATAGATGAAGAACCCGCGCGTATTGTCATGACAATTCCACCAGTGTGAAAGTAAGTGAAAGTTGGTGGTCTTTGTACTTTGGCTTGGTTGAATAAAAGAACGTGCGTGTCCTTTTACTTTTTACCAAAGCTTTTAACCCATTTCGTTACACTTTTTCTCTTTCGCCTCACAGCTTTTCACTCTACTTTTCCTCGCTTGTCTTTCCTAATAAGCAGAGTCTCCAAACTCGCAACAAAAAAATGTAAAGCGCACTAACATGTAAAATGTCAGAATATTTTTAATGAAAGCTGTCACAAGTGAAAGGAGACTTTCACAATGGCTCTATTTTGGAGACCTGCCAAAATCAACATTTTTCCCCCCAGAAAAAATAAAGATATCCAACTTGCACCACTTTCACTTGGTGGCGATCAATGAAAAACTAAACTCAAACGGATTGAAATAATCTTTTTCTTTTCTCTTCGATTTTTTTTTTCAATTTGCACCTTAGAAAAAAAGCAAGAAGTAAAAAAAATCCTTTGTCTGGTCGCCGTAGATACTGAAGGACAATAGCCAATGCGGTTTGTGTAGAATTGTGTGCTTTGCAGCTGTTGTGTAACCTGAAACTTAAAGTTAGCAAGAGAAAAACAGAAAGTATGACGGAGAGAGAGGAATGTTGTTCGTGTGAGGAGCACACCACGATAGAGCACGTTCTTGGCAAAACCATTCGACTAAAATTCTAGCCAGAGAAAAAAATATTGAACGGAGAGAGCGAGAAAATACAGGGAGTGCAGACCAAACCATTGAGGAGAGAGAGAAAGTAGAACAAGTATATAACGAGTGAAAAGCTACTGCATCTTATCGAGAAAAACGACGCAGAGCTTAGCAAGAAAAAACACACACTAGTTACGGAATGGTTAGGCGTCGTCCATAAAAAACGTCACATGGAGTGAAGCTTGGGTTATTTGTGAACGGCCCGAAAATACGTCAACTGATGAAGACTTACTCCCATACCATCATTTTTCGGGCCGTTCACAAATAACCCTAGCTTCACTCCATGTGACGTTCTTTATGGATCATCCCATAGTGCGAAGAAAAAACTAACAAGCTGTTTTACTTCTCGGCTTGCACAGCTCTGGTAGTGTGATTGTAGTATCAGTGAATCCGCATCCGTTCTATTTTGCTGCCACCACACGCCATCATCATTCCGCATACGAAAAGAAGTCTTTTTTTTCCCTCTGTGTAAGGCGGCATAGGTGAGAACGAGAAATGTACTGTGTTCTTAGTGGAGAAAAAGGGAAAGCAGTGCTTCTCATCTCTATGCATTCATTATGCAGTGGCTCGTGTGATGAGCATGATTGCATCCCATTACCATTCTGTTTTGGCCAGTGCCATCCTGAAAAAAGGAGGAAAGAAAATGACGCCAGTAGTAATAAATAGGTAGCTTAAGTCAGTGTTGATATCTTTGGTTTTTTATATATGTGCATATGGAGCCGTGCTTCCTTTGGATTAAATATACACTCACTTTTGAAAGGGAGAGAGAGAGTGAGAGAGAGAAAGCTGCATTGAATTCGTTCGCGCACGATGTCTAAACTCAATTGTGGCAAGGTTTTCGATTGCATTCAAATAAAAAATGATTTTTCGCACAAATCCATAATTCGGATGAGTGAAGCGAACGGGAAAGAGAGTGGATTTTCTCTTCCATTCCATTATTTCCATTGTGCTTTCCCTTTTTCAATTAGATTTTCACTCAGTCTCGTTTGTTTATACGGGCTCATCTAGTTCTATTCCTATCTCTTTTTTTTCTTTCTATTTTTTTCGCTCACTGCAAATTCTAGTCTATTTGATAGTCAACATCCACTTTCACCACAACAACGGCAGCAACAACAACATCAACATAAGTGAAACTCTGTATTATTGTATTTTTTGTGAAAACTTCAAGCATACTGAAAACTCTCAAGTGCTGATTATTTTCAAACTCTGGATGCTTTCGCATGACTTGCTATGATACAACAGTATACATTGCTACATTTATTTTTCCTCTTGTACTTTCTCTTGTCTCCATATTTATTTATTAGTAGGACGGCATGTCGGTTCGAGGAAAAAGGAGAGATAAAGAGGGGGAAAATGCCAGAGATACTTTTTAAAAAGAACCCAACCGAAAAAAAAAGATAATCCAAAACACGAAACTTTGCTAATCCAGAATGGGGATCCTTTAGGAAGCAAGGAGAAGAGTGACTCTGTCCTAGATAGTTTCTTTTACCTGTTTACCGTCTCCCCATTTATCTTGTGGTCTCACATGACGACATCAGACTACTGCCATGTGGGTATTTTGAGTTTACTACTCATTTTCCACGAAACCTTGTCATGTCCATGCTTCGTTACTCTGTCTTGGGTTAACCACTGAGGCCCGCGAAACAGAAAACCAGAGAGTTGTCAGATTTCACTAAACTTCCTCCCATAAATTTCTCAACGTTTTCTGCAGCATGCTCGTATCTTTTTAATTACCCCACGAGTACTTTCCCCATCCGTATGTAAGGTGAAAGCAATGCAATCTGTCATTCATTGAAAATTACTTGTGTAACAAGCCCGCACCATCTGTACTGTTCATAAAAGTAATGTGCACTTTCTCTTTCTTAGCTTTCTCCAGGAGAGAGAGAAAAATGCGAATATTTTTTATTGTGAGTGGAGTACTCAGCCTTGAGTACTTCAGAGGGATGTCGGCTATTATCAGAATTGACAAAATTACACGGCCATAAGCTATAAAAATGAGGAAAACAAGCGGTGATAAAGTTTACTTGCTGATGCAGCATATAAAAAGTGAAAGTCACCATGTTCTTGTCATTTTTCTATATTCGGTAGCTTCTGCGCGTCATCCAATGCAAGCCAAATAGAAAATGATATTAGGAAGGGTTTGTTTGGACGGTATGCATAAAAGAATAAATATACAATTTCTTTATCTTCATTTTTATTTTCCTTCTCTAACGACCCAATCAAACGGAAGAAAAAGACCTGTAAATAGCCGGAGAAATGGGCGATTCGTCAATAAAAATTAGTAGGTAGAGAGGATCCTATCCTTAAGTAATAAGAAAAAATGAGAAACACGTCGTAACAAAACACATAACTTGTTTATTCCCTGGATTTTATTTGGTTGACAATTTCGGGCAATAAAAAATGTAAAACGGGACTGCAGTAGTCATAAAAAATGTTTGTTGGCAACCACGTCCTGGGAAGGGAAATTACGAAAGGTTGTATACATCTTAGGTATTTCGGAGGTGAAAGTAATGGTCATTTTTAACTACTTCCTTCTCTTTTTATGAGGAAATACGCTCCATGCTTCGGCAACATCTACACCCGCCTGGTTATTGAGTAGCGACGCGTACAGCAAAAGATTCGGATCTACTACTCCAGTGGTAGGACTTCCCCCTGTAGTGTAAACATCAAAACTTGTGGGCAGCTGTGGTGCTGGGGAAAGATGTCCTCCAAGAAGATTTGCAGCTGGACCAGCTCCACCTCCGGAAGGAGCTGTGACATGAGGGGATCCATGTATTTCAGCTACCACCACAGGATGATGAGGACCCTCGTGATGTGGATAATGACGCGGACTGGAATAATTTTATTGGCAAAGTAGAAAAACAAACGTTACCTTTTATTTTTATGTTCATGAAGTCGTAAAGGAGAAAAGGTGGAAAAGATAACTTACAGAGGAATTGCACTCGGTCACGGCTATTTTATTATGTACAAGCAGTTAGTGTACAAAAAATACAGTAACATGTAGCAAAATGCCCCGTTATTTGCCTCCCCAGGGGAGTAGTGGAGATGCATGAACTCCAATTTCTATGCTAATTATGCCCGTCCCATTCCACTAATGAACTCGCTTCGATTTTATTATACAGACATATCTATTTTGTGAGTATTCCTCTATTCCCCAAATGCCAATGGCAATTTAAATGAGCCCTTTTTTTCTCTCTGTGCGTGTCCACCTACTTTGTAGGCTCTGCCAGAAAAACGAAAAGGGTAAAAGCAACGGAAGGTCATGCAATAGTAATAGTGATGTAGGTTTGCACATTATTTTTTGCTTGCCAATTTTTATTATTATTATCGTTTGTAGAAAAGCTGGGAAAAGAGATTACCCTAACCGCTAGTCGACTTTAAACTGGTGAAAGAAGAGATAAAAAAAGTAATAAAAAATCAAATAAAATAGGGATTCTCCCAGGTGAAAATACGACATAACTCTGCGGGAAAACGTGTATCGAATTGTATCCATGAACAACTTGTTGTGTACTTTGCGTCGATGTTCCCATAGAAACAGTTTTCCCTTTCTCCCCAGACCAATTACATTTCGGCCTGATTGGATACCTCCCTGTGTTGCTGGCTCTCCTACGAAATTAGCATGCTGATAAAATATTGAAACGATTTTTCATAACATTCCCGACTTTCTCCTTAACTTTTCCCGTTCATTAGACAACTTTCTCTGGATGTTTCGGAGAAGAGAAGGCAAAGTAAAAGTAATCCTTTTTTAGTCATAAATAATCTTTGGAAAAAAAGTCAAGAAAAAAAAACTTTGTCATTATTCTTTTCAGATTTCCTTCTATTCTCTCCAGCCGAATCGCTACTTTCCCTTGATATCCTGCTCAAAATAATATTTTCGAGTGCGTGTGTGTGTTCCACTTTCCCCTGTGAGTAAACAAACATTATTATTTTCTTGTACTTTTCCTCTCCAGGTATTTCCACTTGTTTGTAGTTTTTTTTATATTATCTGGCTGAGAGCCCAATACGCCACGTGTGTCGGGAACACTCTCAATCCATTTTTACAGGGGTTTTGTTTCTACCATGAAAAAAAAGTAAACTCTCTAGAGCCGCTGTTTCTTTTATTCTCTTTTTTCATAGCAAGCAACAAGCTATGAGAGAAGGAGATGTATCGAGACCGTGACAGTGTCAACCATGCAATTTAACAATTGCCAATCAACTCAAGTGAGTATGAATAAAAGATGAAGGAACAAGATTGTTAGAAGTCTGCTTGTTTCCTGCCACATTAACCACGGATCAGTGGACAAACGTCTTCGCCAGTTTGTGTATATCAACACACGAGTATTCTCATTTCAACTAACTTTCTACATCTTAACCTGAGGCTGGAGAAAGTACCCTTATCATATCGATCTAGAAAAACCGCAGACATTCTTCTTCTTTGTTATTTAGAAACCAACCATAAGGATAAAATGTAACTGAATCTTTCTGGTTGAATGAACAACTCCCGCTGTTACCCTTTTTCACTCCAAGAATTGATTGAGTCAGCGGATGAGCCCGGATAATTATAGGCGTTTTTAGCAGCACACCCCATAATCTGCGAGTGTGCTTCTCAGAAACGGAAAGTGGTAACGATAATATGAGAAAGAACAGAGAAAAAAAAATGTGCAAACTAGTCACTTCTACACTTTCCTCTCGTCTCTCTTTTTGGCAGAGAGTGAGAGTTTCCCCAAAACGAAGCAGGTGAAAATTGAGTCGTAACCATTGACTCGTGCAGATAGTACGGAATGGATGAAGGTTAATCGCAGGTGATACGGTTATTACACACTTTTATCTCCCACAAAACAATCTTAATTACGGATTAGTTCATAAGAGCGTCAAGATATTTGGGCAAACTGCCAAAATAACGACACTTATTTACACCGGCATGTACACACTTGATTATTAGTTAAATAAAGTGATTAACGAAAATAAACACATTTTTTTATATACACACTTGAACTTGCCAGCAGTTATATCCTCTTATTTTGCTTTCTCTCGGGAGAGAAAGATTTTTTTTACATTGTTAATCAAAAGCCAATAACAATTTTATACACGGATACAGCTTTTACATTTTTATTTTTATGTTAAACCCAGGGAGTGATAATCCTCCCGGCTGGGACAGACGTGACTGGTACCTGTCCCAACCTGATTAACAAGTTATATCACAAGAGAAAATAAGAGAAAGTGTTTGAGAAAGGTTCAGTTTAAGACTACCATTTATTTAACAAAATACACTGCCCGGTTGTAAACGGGTTTATTCTTTTTTTCAAGTAGCAAAATGTGAGCAGTTTTTCATTCTGTACACAAGTAGGAAAAAAAAAAGTGAAAAAGAATATTAAAAAAAAAAAATCTGTCGAGGCAAGTCAAAAAAGGAGTGCCTTTGACGGATAAATATACACAGAAAGTAGTATTGATGAACGTGTGAGTCGTCAATTTGCAGATAAAAAGCAGGAAGTATTAGTAGTGTTTGTTTTTGTCGGGAAAAATAATATTTACTTGGCCGCCTCAAAAAAGGCAAAGTATGGTCGTATGCTGCGGAGAATATTCGGCTCAAGTCCTTGTTCCACGCGACGTTCGTTCAAGTCAAGAACGGTTCGTTTGTGGGGGAAAGCTGCAAAGAAGGGAGGATGTTGAGCGGCATACTTGGCTGTTTCAGGATCTGCTAGATACGGATCTGCATGTCCGTGACCATCCTCTGTGTAGTCGCTTGCCTATAAGATAAAAAAAGAGAATAAAAACGGTCATATATTAGAAGAGTCCCTTGTCCATTTAAATACCAGCATTATAGGTGTACCTCGGTTGGCAAAGGGGGAAGAAATACACCATCAGGACTTAGCGATTCTGGATTAGCGTGGGCTGCAACTGCAGCTGCTGCAGCTGGGCCACCGCCACCTCCTCCACTACCCCCAGTCCCTATGAAATTTCTTAACGCACCAAACTCATTTCCTGAAAAGGAATACAATATTGCAATCTTGTGGTTTAGATTAGTTTCTTCGAGACTGGCTTGGCAGTCTAGAACTCCTATTATATACCTGTTGATTGATTTCACACAATCTGTTATTTTCATGCAAAAACGCCATGAAGCAAAGAGAAGAATACGTATGTACATAATTTGTTTTTGTGTTTGTTGTTCCATTTTACCTCATGATTTATACAGCCATAAATAATTTATGTATGGCGACGAGTGAGAAAAGAGTGAATTTTTTTCGGCTTTGTGCATAATTCATTAGAGCGTTGCCAGTGAAGTACCTACGCTTTTCATGAGACCACCTACAAAACTGTGACTAAACTGGTATGGGAATCGAAGAAAAAAAACGAACAACTAAACAAGAAGCGGAAAAAGAGAGAGTGGTAAAGAAATATTGTATATTATTTAGATGGAATGGAGGGGAAATCCATTGGGAGAGGGGAAAAATGGCAAAGGTTCACAGAAAGGAAAGATAACTAGAAAATGTCAAGATTAATTGAAAGATTTTTTCTGCTGGAAAGGACTTCAAGAAAACGAACGCTTTCCAGTAACTGCATCGCCACGGGGTTTAAAAGTACAGTACGTCATGTACAATTTGCTAGCGGGGCAACGTTGAACTCACTACAAGAATATAAGGTCAACACCCCTAAATTCGACAAACGTTGGCCGCGCTATCACGGAATGCTACCGCCTTCAGTAGATGTTGACAAGCATTTCCTTATGACAAAGGTTTAGCATGCAGGGATTAGATGTTTTTCTATTTTGTAACCGTTAAGTTCATTTGTCGGTGATTAGGCCTTGTTGCCTAGCGGGAACCGATTTCCAGTAGAGTCAAACTGTCGTCTACTGGGATTCTGCTTTTGACTGATGCCAAGCCGTTATTCAAATAACCCCCATCTCAGTTTCGGCAGAACGCCATTTGTTCATGTCACCTTAATACAAGGCCGTATACATTCTCAATAGGGACAAAAAGTTTATTTTAGTATTTGGATGTGTTGAAGGAGCCATTTGATTGGTAAATAAAAGGCTTATTTTCCAGAGGATGAAACCGTTGGAGGTGTTTTCTCCCGTGTAATAATGATCCCACTTTGTATCTTTGATGGAACAAGGAGTTCTGGAGGATTTAGAGCCTCACTCATTTATTCATGGTTGAGCTCCCAGCTTCTCCACTAATTTAATCGAGAGGACGAGAGAGAGCAACAAATTTGTTCCGCTCGTTTTTAGACAGAAGAGCCCTTCATTTGACAATCCTGTCTAGAGCCTGTTCCAATTGTAAAAGAAAAAGTGGAAAAAGAATAATAAAAAATTGAGGGGTGGACGGTTGCTGTTTGGAAACAAGGGGACAAAAGGGAGTGGAAGAAATACCTAGACAAAAAATACGGTTTTGGAATGAATAGAAAGACACTCTCTGGACAATAATGAATATTCATGAAGAGCTCGGCTGTTGTGTGCCTTGGATTATAATTTGAAGGAAAATTAGGCTTAATTTATTTGAGCATTTTTTGAGACCTGTCCCGTGGGCTTCTGCAAAATGAAATACGTGACATTTGACATTTTCCAGGGAGCGAGACACATTTAGAAACATGGAAGGGAAGTACAACCAGAAGGCTCTTATGTCGCTGCATATGTTGCGGATTCTCGAGTTTTAGCGTAGAACACGAGAGTCCCCAGCGAAGTACAGCGAGTCAAGTGATCTTTTTTTATGGTGTACTTGAGGGACTGTCCACTGATGAAGTCACATTCTCTCAAGTAAATTCACTTTCTGACATTTTTCACATCAATCTTTTCTAACTGATGGAAAGGTCAGAGTGGATTATTTCAGAAATCCAGAAAGTATAACATTCTCATGAACGGCCCCATTATAGAATGACTGGGTGACATGTATGTGCTATACCGTTAGCCGTAAGAAGCCCCATTCGTGAGGCGAAGCCTCGAGAATGTTGAGCAATCGCTGTTTACCACTGCACGGCCTGTGTGCTGCACAAGACGCTTCACCACTCATCAGCATACATCGTTTTAAAAGGAAGATTTTCCCATTTACAGTGTCCGAGCAAAGGAGGAACGAAACCGTGGTTCTTACGCAGAACATGGAGGACGCAGAAGCTGCAACCAGCCCAATTGAGTATCCATTCTCCCCAGTAGCATAGGAAAATACTGCTTGTGCGTCTATACAACCATTTATCCAGGGTAAACAACGTATTGTTGTCTTTTCTGTCGTGCTCTCGACTTAATTGCATCAAAAAACTTAACAAAGGACGTATTTTTTAAAAACACAAAACAATACTTGACTTCATGACCACTCCATTTACAACATTTTTTGTGATTAGTAACATGATTCATCTGACAAAAAGGATACGGAGACTTTGAGAGCCATATTTTATAGACACTTTTTTCGCAAAAATTCTTTCAGGATCCTTGTTGCTATGCAACCAGGACACACGTGTACAAAAATGTCGACAAAAAAACATGTCCACTCGTAAAAAAATATGACGGGTTTATGACTTTTGTCGTAGCGTCAATGTCACCGCTCGTTAGTCACTGAAATGGATACTTTCATTTTTTTGTGTTTCAGTTCATTTTTACGACCTATGTTTTTTTTCTGCCTCCCACCTCATCTATTGTATGGAATATGTTGAACAGGGGTGTTGCCAAAATGGAATAGTAGATGAGTCAGATAACTGATATGATAAGCGCCAGTTCCCTGTTCACTGTCAGCAACGACAAGATGTGTATTGATCGTGATTATCTTGATTGATGGAAGCAGGGACAAAAAA
>JAAXOA010003051.1:0-12123 GCA_036561885.1 Salina celebensis
AGAGATGGACATGACAAAAAAATATGAAAAATGAAGTGAAGAACTTGCTCGAGAGAATGTGAAGACGAGATTTGTGAAATTGAAAAATGTGTTTCCATATATAAAAATGTTGGAGGCACGTGGACTATATTTTTGCTCAAGAGCAGAGAAAACGAGAAAGCCAAACTCGGTCTCGTTTACATATTATGAAAAAAAAAATGAAACAAGTCAGTGTGACTTTATAGATGGGTCTACAACACCCACAAGATTTTTACATTGTTACATAATCTTTGATGACAATCCTGTCTCGGCTAGTTTTCCTTTGATATTATATGCTCACACCACCTACACGTCTAATGTCTGCTTTGATATTTCTGTCACTTTCAATTCTCTTTCGAGATTTTAAGGAAAGAAGAGTTTGACAGGACAACTTTGTTTTCTACTCAACTAAAACTAGACGGATATAAAGGAAACCCTCGTTTGAAAATCGATTCCACCTGTTTTCTAAACTTATACTCTTGTTCAACATCAAACAATTCTCCGCTCATCTTTTCCAAATCGGTTGAGTAATTGGAAGTGACTATATGGAAATATCCTTGATTTTATTATCCACCATGCCAGTTTGCAACTTTTTTTCTGTTGATGGAATAGCTCACAAGATTTGAAAAAATCTGCAAGATCAACTGAATGCAAATTCAGGAGGGGAAACATGTGTCTGTGATTTCACAAACTAAACAGTGATCAAGACCAAGAGCGAATCCAAACTTTCCTGGATAAGAGACTCTCCTCCACAGACAAACAGATTACTACGAAAAAGGTTTACTCTTTTTTCTCTTACGTTTGAACAAAGCTTGAAGCTTTCCAACGAAATGAGAAATCCTCAAGAATGCAAACTGAGCAAAAAAAATCTCTTTTTTTTCTAATACACTCATGGAACTACTCTCCTGAATAACAATTTCAGATCAACTTTCCATTTTCCATTGCCATTTCCAAATCAAATATTTCCTCGTGATTTTCTCCGACAATCACAACTTGTCACTTTTTTCGATTAAATGCCAACAACTATGTGTGCTACGCTACGTTTCAGTCTGCTACTTTTTTATTGTCAAAGACTTTCATTGTAGAAAAAAGAACTGTTATGACATTCCTTCTACAACCACAAGGTTGAAACTAGTCGCATCGATATTTTTACACATTCACTGTCAGTCAACGAAAAGTCAGTCGTCACACTTGAAAAGAAGCGTCTATAAAAAAGTCCCGTCACCAATGCCGCTACAAGATCAACATTATTATCTCAAAAGTGGAAGAAATGATACGAAGCGATTTAATGTGACGTATATCTCTAGTTGAGACATCTTCACCTTATCCATTCTCTTATATAAATTCTATAATTTCTTCCCTGTTTTTGCACAAAATAATACCAACTTTTTTTATGATGATATAATAGAACCTTGGAAAGAAGAAGAAATAAAAAATTGCTACTATTTCATTTCCTTTCTTTGTGCTCTTTTACTCACTCATACACAGATACACACAATTTTCCTAAAAATATAATACCCATAATACCAGCGTCATAAGACTTTGCTGCTGACTCGGTATGAATCTGAAATTTTCACGCAAAAAACTTTCAGGACATGTTCCGTCCTTCAAACAGAAAAAAACTTCTGACAATTTTCACCAACAAAAAAGAAAACTGCTAGTTTTCCTCTACTTGCTAATACCAATACCTTATAATAAACGAGTAGAACTATAAAGTAAAATATTATATAATTTTTACATGGAAAGCTGTAAAGAAATGGTATAAATACCTAGCGTATTAATATGAAGTATTGTAAGGTTTTTATCCAATTTCCACTTTTTTTATCCTTTAGTGTGAATCCTGTTTGTATGTAGACACTTTTTTTCACAAATATGTAAAGAGTTTTTCAAAAGAAAAAAACAAGAAAACTAAATTCTTTTTTCTTTAACTTCACTGTTTTGTACTTGTCGATTCTTTTTTTTTCAACTATGGATTTTTCTTCACAAAAATATTTTTCCTTCGGAAAAATCAACTTGTAAGTTATTGTAAAGAAATGGTATAAATACCTAGCGTATTAATATGAAGTATTGTAAGGTTTTTATCCAATTTCCACTTTTTTTATCCTTTAGTGCGAATCCTGTTTGTATGTAGACACTTCTTTCACAAATATGTAAAGAGTTTTCAAAAGAAAAAACAAGAAAACTAAATTCTTTTTTTCTTTAACTTCACTGTTTTGTACTTGTCGATTCTTTTTTTCAACTATGGATTTTTCTTCACAAAAATATTTTTCCTTCGGAAAAATCAACTTGTAAGTTGAAAAGTGTGTAATTCAAAGTTTCACTGTTTCACAAGTTTGACAAGCGTCGAGACGAGGTCTGTGCCTCTGAAAGTCTCATGTAATACTGAGCTCCTGGTTGGCAGTACCTCTCCATCTAATGCAAACTCATCTCGTACTAACTGTAGAGACAAGAGTTGCCAGAAGGGAGAAAACTATGCTTCTGCTTCTTTCTGATGATGATACGTTGTAAAAGAAGGGATCAACTTGGGTCTTCTTCTCTTACAGCCAAAAACAGTAAAGTATGTGTATTTGAGACTTGCACATGGGTACACAATGTTTCCTCTTCTATGATGATGTAGTAATGCAACTACCGCCGATCATCTTCTCCGCACACACATATAATATTATTTTTTTCCTTTTGCATCTACGTCGCTCCGTCCTCATAGCAGGAATGAAGATGAAAAAGGGAAGGGAACAACTTTTTGTTCCTTTTTCGCTCTTTTGAAAAAAAAAATATCGAGGAGAAGAGGAGCTATCTAAGATTACATATATTTTTATTATCCTGCTTCACGTGTTGTGTAAACCGTGGTGAATCTGAGAGATGATGCTGTTATATAGCTTTTTATGGTAAAACTGTCCAAGAATGTTTACTGGATGCGTTGTTGTATGCATTGTAACAAGGTTTGGATACCTTACATTGTAAGAGGGAAAAAATGCAGTGTAATAATATCAATATCATGAGCACGACGGGAAAATAATAATGTGTTTGCATGCAATAGCTATAACACAGGGCATATATGGTGTTAAAGGTTGGTCTGGAATATTACCAAACTGGTATGGTTGAGTACAGCGGTAAAGCACCCTTTGCAAAAGCTCGCCTCAAGGAAAGCGAAGCGAAAACGATGTATAACAATCAGTTTCCTCTTCTTCTTTTCACTCATTCGTTTCGGAGAAGCGATCATGTTTACTGGGTGCATGGCATGCAAGCCGACTTTGAACCTGGTAATGGTCTGTATAGTTTTGTTTTTCAAACTCCAGGAGCAGCAGCAGTGAGTATGCATTTTGAGACAGAGTGGTGGCCGTTTTTTGCTCACAACTGTGACATTACAACAAAACGATGTCGATGAAAACGATTTTAGAGTGAAAACCGTGAACGAATTCTATTTATTCAGGGTTTGAAAGGTACACATGCAGTTTCAGCGAGGATCGGTATAGTTCACATTTTGGACGCATTAGGTGCGATATGTAGAGGATCAGGAGATGGAGTAGGCTGGGAATATTGGACAGAAAAAAAAGGACAATTTACAAGTAAACACATGCATAGCATGTAATGCTCTGTTGCCTTTGGTGTGCGAGTGTCACTCTGGTTCATGGTGATCTGGATGACATGACTGTAACGATTATGTAGTTTTTCCGTTTGTAAAACAGACGTTGCTCAAAGTTGAAAAGTACCCAGATTTTGATTATATTATACTAACAAACATACTTACGGTTATATGTGACAGGAATGTGGTACGGACGAATTTTAACCTTTTACATGCAGGCATTTATCGGGGATGTGCATCCCAAAGCTAAAAATCACATAAGATGAAATTCAAGAACTTGACGGATATTTGATCGCATGCGAGCTAGAGTTTTCTGTCTTTAATAAAATATGTTGTATTAACATCTGCGAACAAGCTGATTGAGAGGGAACCGATTTGTACAAAAAAGTCTCAATAAAATTTTTCATAAGTTCATCATTATACAGCAGACATGCGAAAACATTTGGGACTTACCAAAGTTTTACTAGTTGGAAACACGCAACACAGAATTGTTGACCAGAAAACCATTTGGTTATTGAAAACGCAACAAATAGTTACAAATAATGCCTCTTGCTCACACCTCGTGAACATCGCAGGAATCAAAAACACGGGTCATTTCATTTTAATTCATGTTCACAAGATACCAATTCCACAGCTCAAAGAGCTTCTCCAAAAAAAGAGATTTTTTTTGCAGTTTCCCTTGTGCGATACCGATTGACTGGAAAAAGTTAAACGTAAAAGAAAAGATGAAAAGATTTCTTTTTTCTTTTAGAACTGAATGGTGTATTATTTTGAAATGTTGACTACTAGGAGAAAAATCTGCCTAGCTATCGTAACAAATAATTTGTACAATACAAGGAAATTGAAAAGGTGGGTACCCCCACCAAAAGCTCTCGTCGTTGATTGTAAAGGGCTCTTCTATGTGAACATGTTCCTGAACATAGTTTGTTCCATGCAGGTATTCATTGTTTACATCTTGCACACAGTCACTCTTCTATTATTCTGCACTCTTGGAAAACTCGGGAGAACACATGTCAAGAGCATTATATAATTCTGAAAACATTTTGTAAAAAAAAAGAAGAAAATCATGCTCACCATTAGCTTATTTTTGTACTTTATTATTCGTTTTTAGCCACTAGTACGAAAGCTGTATTTAAATCTGTGTGGAATTTCAATGTAGAATGGAGACATGTTTAATGAAACATTCTTTTCCTGAATAGATCTTAGAGAGAGGGAAAAAAGATGGAGTCTATGAATGTGACTCAAGTTCATTATTAGCTTTGTTAGATTTATGAGGATTATGAAGTTAAACTCAATATGAACTTATGTCATTTTACCCAAAATTCGAGTTAACTGCCTCTAGCGGTAAAAAACGTACTAAGATTTAACATGGTGCATATGGCAATAGTGAAAAACCGCAATACCAGCCCCAAGTGAAGAAAAAAAATCGTTGCAGTCAGATACCGAAATCGGGATTGACCTTGCATGTCAATTTTTATTCTTCCTCTTTCATCAATACATGGGAGAGATACAGATTATCCTTGTTTTTTTTGTAAGAGGCGGAGTCGTACCGAACGGATTCCTTCGGTGCAATCTCAACAATGTTGAAATTCTAGTACGTTTTTTACCGCTAGTGGCAGTTAACTCGAATTTTGGGTAAAATGACATAAGTTCATATCGAGTTTACTCTGAAATCTATTTTACAGATGAACACTTTCAGATAAATGGTTGTATTAGGAGAATCAAAGGTGAGATGAGATTATGTCATGTGGAATGATTTTAATGTTCAAGGTTTTCAAGTGAACACTTTTCGTGATGTGCCTAGGTGCAGACTACACCTTGATGGTTTAAAGTCATTGACAATTGGTCAGGTTGTAATTTTGCGGCTTCTGCCGAGATGACAGTTGGTATTTTTAGAAGCAAACTAGCATTTAATACTTCATCTCTATACTGGAAACGAAAAGTTTTGTCGAGACTTGCTATAAATAGGAACGAGTCTTATAAATTCATATTTATGGGGACAAGTGAGGGCACATGCGTCTCGTATATAATTGTTGGGTTTTCGACCCGACAGATTTTTGACAAACAGCAATAAAAATGTATATTTTTTCCATATTTAGGTGGACGGATTTGCTACACACTTGTAAAAACATAAGCCAGAGATGAAAAGGTAATGCTTTCAATGTTCAGACTTCAGACAGCATGTATTATGCTGGATGAAGGTAAATATTATGCGAAGTAGCTTATAATTTCGATTAGAATTTTTCTCTATATGTCATATGTTGCTTTTTATGTGTGATTTATTCACAATGTTGCTATTATAAAGCAATGGGCTTGTCCGGAATGTGCTTCTTTATTCAATTTAGCTACAATGGGATGTTGGGATGTACTGGTTACATTCAATGTTTCGCTTCTTTGGCTACTGCTTCCATTATCAGGCTTAAATACAGCTTGGAGGATTGTGTAGGAGCACAGCTGTACTTACCCCCAAAAAATCACAAGAGCAAAAATTTTCATTCAAAAATAAACCTCAGCACGGGACCAAAGAACCGAGTAATAATAACCCGAAACAGGAAAAATGTATCGTCTGGCTTGGTTAAGCTATTTTGACATAACTGCCATCAACTATGGCTAGCTTGTTAGTAAATATGTTGAGAAATGAAAGGATAATATGCATAATTTTATTATGAATGAACCTGGAATGCCATACCTATAAAAGCACTTGGGGCTCAGACGCCTGCATCGTTCCCATTATGTCGTAACAACAGAGCTGTTGTGCGGATTAGGAGGTTGTTAAGTTTGAAGCTTACCAAAGCAATAGCCCAAAAGAGCTACTTTTAGGCAGGGAAAACTACTACTTATTTAAAAGTAGTATTTAAAAGTATTTAAAAAGTAACAGAAATGTTTACTATAAAATGAGTGAACAAGTAGTAAAGTAACACATTATGTTGATTTGGCTTCTGCCAAATTTGTCTCTTCGCATCCATCATCTTCTGATCGAGACTGATAGCGAATTGTCGTAACTGTCAACAAATTTTTGTGTCATTGTGTGGAAATGGATGGGGAAAGGTGCGTGACTCAAATAAATGTGGTATTTCAATATTTGCATGAAATAGTCCTCCTATAAGAAACAACAGAATATATACTATGTTTATTCAAGAGACGTAGCAAAAATGTTGATTTTGCTATTATCAATGAAACGTTCATCCTTGCAAATATTTTGTATTCATAGAGCAAACCTAAGCGAAGAGTAAGCATTCCGTTTTAACTGTCATCTGGCAAAAGTATCATCCTCCGCTTTACACACACCTCCTCCCGTGTCAATAAAAAGAATGACAACAAGACGAAGAATGCAGAGAGGTGCGTTTGTTTAGCCATGGCGAGACAAACGTTGATGTGACATTTCACTAATTTCGTATGCAATATGAAATCACAAAATTATCATATTTCATGTCACAAGCTTCACATGCGTCTGTGAAGAACTTTTGCAAATACTTTGGCGAGGAACCCGTGGATATTTCTTGAATTGCATGTTTGTGATATCCCAGAGTTACTTTGTTTCTATTGTTGAAGTAGTAAGCTTATCCTCCAACGCGTGTATCAAGTGAGATTAAGATCTTTTCTATTTGCTTTGCCGTGATTCGGAAATATTTGCAGGAGGACTGTCAAGTTTTTTGTATAAAATGAAAACAGATAGCGAAACTCCAGACTTTACGAAGAGATGACAACTATGCCCTACGTCCCTTTTCAAGAATGAGCAAACTTCTATTGATGAATTACTCTTAAAGCTCAATCTCATAAAACAATGCGTCAAATCTTTCGCTACAGAAAGTTACATATAACGATTTGTCTCCTGTCTCTGACATGGAACAAGTGTCATTTTGGATAACGGATGCGGGCCCAGATCTACAAGTACAACTGATATCGTGATATCCCTTTTGTCCCTTGTAATGCTGTACCTACAGCTCTAAGCAAGTTCTTTAACGCAAGCCACTTATTCCAATGGTATTTTCAGTTAAAAGTATATCGCACTCGACAAAAACAAATGAAGGATTCAAATCAGAAGTCACAGGATGACACATGATTAATCACTATACTCCTGTTGATGGATCGGTGTATGGTGTATTAAACAAAATACAATTAATTTTTAGCCACGCAAAAAAGCCATCCGAAGACAATGTTGTGGGTTTCATTTCAAGCTCACTTTCAACAATAGAGAGTAAACAATGATGCTACCGAACTGATGTGACTCATCTAATGAGATTTCGATTCATAAATTAGTAATTCAAGAGCCCTAAAACGGATTTGAATAAGAATTACCGGAGAAACTCCAAACTGATTAAAGACTGCAACCTTTGAATCAAGCGAACAGGTATTTTGTTGAAACTGCAATGAGCTCCAGATACAAGTTAAAAGCTTTTCAATCCCTTCTGGACTTTTTCTGCACAAGGTGGTTCCTACCTACTCCTAATTTTGAAAGATTTGCATGTAATTCATTAATTATTCATGAAATTTTTTCAACGGCTAAGAAATAAGCTTTTAGTTAGCATAAATATGGACGATGCACAAACAATACCCGACACAAATGATGTGGTAGATGTGGCTGTCACATAGTTAACTAACTTACATGGACCCCTGTGCAGAAGTATGCAATAAAACGTGCATGCCAAAACATTTGTACAGTGTAGGTAGTCGATTAGCTGAGCTGCGAAAACAGCAAGAATTGATTGACTAGCTTATCAGTATCAAAAACACTATTTCAAATAGACGGGACCTTTTCCTGAAACCGTTCAGGAATGGCCGTTGCTACCTCCCATGATATGCATCGCTGTATCCAGCCGCGTGCGAACGCACACACGTCGAAAACGCGATTTGCTCATGGAATAATTTAATATATAATTTGCATAATGTCAGACCATAGGTCGAAAGAGAAAAGTGCGAAGTCGTAGAGTAATACACGAAACTTACCGTATTTTCATACATTGTCCAACGATCCTCTCAGTTTTGCTTCCAGACGTTACGTGCTTCATGCGGCAGAATGTATTCCATTTTACAAAATAAAGTACATCTGCATTGCGTTAAATTTGAATTGCAAATGCGAGGCACGATGAGAATGGTTTGCTTGATCTGATGGCTCTGTCATGTGGAAAAGGAACATCTCTTGAAATCATTACTGGCTACTTCCACGTTCTGATGTGTGAAAGATGTTACAGCAAAAAAAAATCTTAATTGAATAATACTCCCATAAAAACATTCTCCAGTTGAACCCATGCCGTGGTATACTATCACAGCTCAACGTGAATACAAAATTTTATGGGGAAAGATTAACGTGTTTATGGTACGCGCACACTTAATAATTCTGCTAAATCTCTTGTAAGTAATTTATCACCAGCTACCAACCAGGCTTATCATTAATCTGATAGAAAAAGCGCAAAATATGCCACTTACAAGTTTTAATGCATAAAAATTAAAAGCAGTAGGACAAGTTTTTTTTGGCAAATTGTAAGTTTTTGATTTTTGAGCCGTGTCCTGCACTATTATATTCTTTTTTTGTTCTGCTCGATGACTTGATCTCAAAGAGAAAAGTTTATTGCCCATCATCGCTACGTTGATCGGTTTTTGTTACTTACGACGTGGTAGACATTTTATTGTTGAGTTTCACGAAACTACAATAAAAACAGTTTGTACATTATAGCATTTGGTTTTATCTAAGTTCTCACACTTGTTGAAAAAAAATGTATCACGTATAAGATGTAGGATTTATTTCCCTACAAAGATGGTTTCAATATCCGTCATATATTTACCAAAAAACTGTCTGTTTTACTACCACTACAATGTATCATGATCACCCAATTCTCCCATGAATTTGTGGTGGTTTTACAATTTTGTGCATGAACAATATGAAACTGATCTGTTTTTATGTAAATATACAATCGTTTCTCACAGGTAGACTCATTTTACGCACAGGCTAGTGTGTCATACCACCACCTAAATTGCATCAATGACAGAAAGATTTTTATTTCTCTGCAAGTAGTATCATCATCAATATTGTGCCTTAAACTCGTAAGGTACTTTTATGCGTTCAGTACGGTTTCTAGCCACAGCTAATAAGTGGAAAAGATTTGTTTGCTGTCCTCAACTTCTCAAGTTGTGCATCAAAAGTCAAACAAAAGGAAGATTCCTTTGTTTCGTGTTTGTTTCGTTTTCATCTTGCTGTTCACACATTTTGTCTCCTCACAAGTTTTTCACGGAACGATAGTTTCAACAAGGAAAACAGTAAACAGTACGCGTTTTTCTTCAAAAAAAGGTATATGCGAACATTTTTTTTCTTGATATTCTTGTAAGCCTCATGGATGGATGGGTAATATTCTTTTTTTTTTCTTCGTATTCTTCACAATATTGATCCAGAAACGTGATTTTATGATAGGTCCCGTATGTATCCATGTCTTGTGAAGTCATAAAAAGTAACATTTTCTTTGCCAATGTAAACACAAGGATTCTATTTTTTCCCTGGGTTCGTTGTGACTTCTGGCTGATGGTGGATCGCCCGTTTCTTGTTGACTTTTTTTTCTGTTGACTCTCTTTTTGCCGATTTCCTGTAATGATGATCCTCGATGATGATGCGAATGACAAAAAATAAGAGAGAAACGTGAGAAACAGTTGTTGCAGAGTTTTCGTTAAGGTATACAACGTGACAGGTTTACAACCCTATATTATCACTTTGTGAAGGTACCTTTTTTGCTAGCTTTTTTGGCACTTGTTTTATTGCTCTATCATCATTTACCATTTGACGATGAAAGCTAGTTAGCCTTTAGCCCTTTTTTGAAGATATTTTTTGTTGTAACACCGACTCACTACTGTTCCTGTACACAACATATATCATGATGTGAGAACTTGTAAGATTATATTTTTGGTTAGAGAACTACTGTGAGTACAAGGTAAAGAAGATGCCTAACATGTAGGTAGGTAGCTTTTGTAGTAAAAACTGAGCCTCATCAATTGCTCTTTCAAGTGACCATTATTTTGATGCTTTTAGTCAAGCTCTCTCTCTAAATTGACTTATTGTTCAAGACGATGAAATAAAATTGCCTTTTACTTAGCACGTTGTTGTGCATGCCGAAGTAAAATGAACGATTTACAATTCTATTTAGCACCAAATTGTGAGCAGACCTCAAATTTGTGTGCGGCGGAAACGGCGAGGTAATCGGTAGATTATTGATGGATATATTTTGCGCTTGCTGTGAGAACGGAAAGATGCTGCATGGACAGTCTGCACCAGTTGGTCTAAGGACAAATTATCTAGGCAATAATTATCTGGTTAGCAGAGTGCCAAGAGCATAAACCTGAAACAAGTTTCAGTGGCTTTGAATGAGCAGCTCCAGAGTTACTCTTCAAACAACTTGTTAAGACTAATCATTAAGGTAAAAGGTGAGACTAGGCTTGTTACCAAACATATTATCCACTGCGTAATCGGCCAAATGGCTATTATATGTAAACTTAAATGGGTTGAGTTCCTTCCAATTTTATTGTGGCCTCGAGCAAGCCTCTCTTCCGAAAGGTTATCTTATGAAATCCGCACATGTTACTCGGAAAGTCGGGGTTTCTCAACTGAGAACATTTCGCTTTAAAATCCTCATTTTTTATCTTTAATGTGTTAGAAAAGTCACTTAGTCATCTATCCAAGGACTGACCTCCAGCATAAAACCGTATAGGTACATGCATCAGCAGCTGGTGGACGAGGTTTTACTTTTTTTTTGCAAAAATCCAATATGGCACAGTTTTCCTTCGACCTTTCTGATTGAAAACTGTGAGTGTCTTGACTTACTAGAGTTAAGATACAGTGGAAAATCTATGACCTGAGACTTGCCACTGTAATAAATGTTTAACTTATTATAAGAGAGTTCCAGATGTTTAGAAATATGATTTTAGCCGGCTGCCTCATAAAATAGAAATAATCTAATAGTCCTGTGCGTTACAAAAAAACCGAAACATGGGATTCCTTTATTGTGGCGAATCCAAGTTTTAATTACCTCAAAGAAGCCGCAACGTGGGTTCATAGAAAACGCAATTGTCGGTATTCTCCGATCCATAAGATATCATATCGACTGTAAAAAAACAAATGCATACTGCCTCTTGCTTAGTCACATATAGTAAACAACAGCACCTGAAAGAGCTCTAGATTTTGCATCATCATACCTAAAAATCTTGTAAAGTTCAAAACCATGCTCGATTGACCAAAGAATTTATGTTATTGGGTAATAACATGCATGGCTGTAAACAAAGCGATATAACACACGCTTCTACGAAAACCGTTGATCTGAGATTCTCAATACTTTGCTCACAGAGGAACCGCACTTGCGTGCAATCTCGCTGGCCCTTTGGCTGAAGAATTAGGTAGCACATTGTTAGCAACTAGACTGGAAAAATAGTTAATCCAATGCTTCGTGGATTGGAACTAGCTTACCAATTTCACACATCTGCATTTCAATCTCCGCCATTTTTTTTATGATTTTCTCTTTTTTCTAAGCCTATTAAATCTCTTC
>JAAXOA010003052.1:0-12122 GCA_036561885.1 Salina celebensis
TGGATTGCCATTTACTGATGTTATTTTTATGGTTAAGCTCCATTTCTCTACTCTTACCAATTATTCTTCACAAACAACATTTGTGGCTCAAACACAAATAGCAAGTTCCCAAATTGAGTAAGAATCAGTAGGCATGTTGATTTATATGACGATTGTGGCTAGTATGGAGGTTACTCATTTTCTTTGTGAAAATGTTGACTTTGTTTCTCCATGTTTTTGCGAGCTTTACAACTGTGTCCACGCCGTGTGCACTCGCTCAATGACTATCTCTAATCTAAATTAAACATCACGAGAAAAAAAGAGAAAGCAGTGTGAATAGCGTATAATTAATCGTATGCAAAAGACGTGCGGTCCGCAATATTTTGCGTACGGTTTTTGGAATGAGAATTTTGATGAATGTACGCGCATTTCATGAGAGTAATATTTGTTCATGTAAATGAAATGTTTGCGTGCATTTCACGGGTGTATGCCCATGAATAATGAATAGAAAAAAACAGGGGAAAAAGGAAACCAAGATAAAAAATCTTTTAACTTATAACTTCTAGGTGTAGCACATCAAGATATATATTTTTTTTTATCCACTTACAGGTTGTAATGCACGTCAGCAAGATTGGAGCGGAAGTGAAGGGCTTTGCGATAAGCTTGCTCTGCTTCCTTGAGCCTGCCCTGATTACTCAAAACGATACCCAAGTTGCCCCAGGATTTGGGTGGGCTGACTTGATTGAGCCTGCCTTGATTACTCAAAACGATACCCAAGTTGCCCCAGGATTTGGGTGGGCTGACTTGGATACCAGCTTTGTACAACTTTCCCTCGTCCTCCCAGTCTTCATTTCTTCGAAGTGTACGCCAACTGAGCACAAGCAGTGTCGTAATGACTCCTGCCACAAACACTTTCCTCAACCTCTTTTGTTTCTTTGCACTAACCACTGTGTAACTACCGGACGCGGCGTTGCTTGCATAGGATTTCCCAGAATTACTGTTAGCAAAGCGATGGTGATGACCTTGACCTCGGCTGTGCCGTTGATGCTTTTGATGATGGTAGTGGTGATGGTGAGACTTTTGCGGGTGATGATAATAACTTTGAACAATATGGTGACACTGTAATCGCTTCCATAGGTAGAGGAAACCGTGTCCAACGATCAAACAAAATCCCACTGAGGGCATGTACAACACTCGCTCGGCAACAACAAAACCCACGTAGAAGAAGAGATTTGTTGCCGGAAGGAATGGTAATATGAGGAATGATAACTGGAGCAGAAGCGATGCACCACGTAGCGCGGAAGATGCCTCACTTGATATCGCATTACTTTCTATGGATTCTGCTTCAACTGAAGAGACGGTTGCTGAAAAGCTACAGCTGTCGCTATAGCCACTACTGATTACTCCACTCCCGTTTCCATAATGGCTGGAGAAAGCGAGCCGGTTGGCTGTGCTACTAAATCCATTACTGATATTGCATCCGTTGTTGGTGACCCGATATCTAAAGTTCTGATGCTGAGTTGTTGTTGGTGGCAGGTTGTTGTCGGAAGATCGATAGTGATTACTTCGACCCAGATGCCCATTCTTGATAAGGCTATTGTACGCCTTTCTACTGCTGGTGCTGCTGCCACTGGAACTACTCGTGGCCGTGCTGCTACAACTGCTTCCATTGCTGCTCGTATCATCACAATCTCTTTCAGGCTCGTTTCCTCCAAAAAAGTCAAGATACTCGGGCGGTGATGAAGAAGAGCCGTGTTCATGATCTGGAGCAGTGCTACCGTCACTCCAAATGGAATTGTTATTGTTGTGTTGATGTTGCTGCTTCCTGGGAGAGGAGCCCATCCAGAGGTGGCAAACGTTACAGTAGTCTTTCCGTTTTGGCCAGGATCCAAAACTGAGGGGATATGCTAGTGCAGATATGTCGTCTAAAGCTGAGGGTGAGATTGACGATGAAAAAGGAGAGCCGGAATACCCTGACGATGTAATTGATGTGGTGGATGATGGGCATGGGTAACTGCATGATGAGGAGTTGGGAAATGTTGACGATGACCAGGAAGATGACCGTGACCACCACGGTGATGGTACTGAGCTTCCTGGAAGACCGCCGTTTTTATAGCCGTCGGAGTAGTTGTTGGTAAAACCATTTTGGTGAGTGGGCGAGTGTCCATTGAGCAATATGAAATCTCGACGGCTGCTTCCATTTGTTGATACTCGGTTAGGTGTGGAGTTAATGGGATGAGAAGAGAAGTTTGGCGGAGGTACTCCAACTACATCCGTTTCCGAACTTGTTTTTACGAGTTTGCGTAAAAGACAGACAAATGTTCGCAGTAGGATAGCGTAAAAGGAAAGGCTGATGAGATTTCGCAGCTCGCAGAATGATTGTATGGGTGGGATTGCATCCATCGACCAGTCGCAGCTCAACGGATAGGGAAAATGATAAGGCAAAAGTTGAACACAGGGAGGAAGAGAAATGTTCCTAGACGTACCCAAAAGCTGGATTGATGGGCTATTGATTTGTCTGCTTTGGATAAGACGGGAGGGGCGAAGTTTGGGCCCATTAGGCTTAGACGAAGGTACAACAGGCTTAGACTACTCAATGTGAGAAATGGTAAGCTCCAACGGCACTCCAATCGGAAAACGGATGGCCGCTCCTGCAAAAAAAAAAAAATCAGATTAATTAAGTCATGCAACATAACACACTTATAGAGTTTTAAAAGAGGAATTTTGGAATTTGTTGAAACTAAGCATGTTTAAGCCTATTTGAAGAGTTTTTCTTCCGAATTCCTGTTTTTAAAAAATCCTATGCATTTCGGCAATACAAAGTACGATACTATATGCTGCGTATTTTACGTAGTGAGTCAGTGAGTAACATTTTACGTTTTGATTCAAATAATATATCAATTTTTTTATTAAGTTGCAAAATTATCCTTTATATTGAAGTATAAACCATCTCTAAGTAATTTCCAATTCTACTATACCCTGAGCCTAACTTTACTAGTAACACCTGTTAAATTCCACATGTGTTCATTGGAATGGGAAATGTGACCTTTTTCTCATAATTGTCTTTCTACTTTACTCTAGTCCCTTATCCAATTGCAGGCTGACATAAGATAACATGAAATTACATCCCCAGATGAAAAAGCAAATACATACACAATCCCCAAGCAATTTAAAGCGTGACTCTGTTCTCTTGGTGGATGCACGGAGAAAGCAGACACATTAAATTTTATTGTGGGCCGATGCACTTTCTCCACATATAAATTCTGACGATTTACAATTCGGTAGTGTTGCTATCCTATTGCTAGCAATGTTTGTTTCATGTAAAAAAGAATGGTCATAAAACTTACCTGATATAAATGTGTTGATCTCACAAGGGATCGAGACAAGATCATAGGTTGCACACACCAGAAGAATGGTGATACCCTGCTCTTTGGTCAGCATTGCTGCAGCAGCAAATCCCACAGCAGACGCGAACCACGCTACACATCGTAACCAAAAACACTGGCAATAATACCGCTGACACCGAAAATACAACAACTTGCACCACCGTCGCCTTCACAATTGGTCGTGACGGTGGTGGCCGCGGTAGAGGCGCAGCCATTGTTTCTGTCACATGCACTTAATTTAACATTTTGATAGTGGTAGAGATTCCAGCATTGGGGCTCTTGTGACATCCACCTATTGTTGTGCGTCATTCCAGCTGCCGACGAGATGGACTTGACGTCATCCCCATTGTCCTTGCTCACTGAGAAATGATTTCATCCGTATAAGAAGGAATGAGCTGAAGTAGGCTAGCGCATTTGTAAACCTCGCTATATGGCTTCCTATACAAGTTGATGTGTTTGAATAGTCAAAATTATTCCTTTGTTGGGAGTGATG
This sequence comes from Salina celebensis, assembly GCA_036561885.1. NCBI lineage: Eukaryota > Metazoa > Arthropoda > Collembola > Entomobryomorpha > Paronellidae > Salina > Salina celebensis. The sequence continues at coordinate 3,859 of JAAXOA010003052.1, forward strand.
ATGATGGTTGTTATTGTGTCGTTGGTGTACAGCCTTTCTGTTATTGTTAGGGCACATTGGTGGATGACTTCTACTGCTGTTGTTGCATGCTAATATTCTGAAGGTGATTGTTGCATTGATATGTCTGATAATTTATTTTGTTACGAAAAACTACTGTTGTGAGTCTTGCTTTCTCCTGGTATTTGACAAAGTTTACGTAAGAAATAAATGAAAGTAGAGCAAAAGCTGTACTGCCGATATCAGCTCGTCCAACAAGGCCTGCTACTGCTTCTGTATGAATCGGATGTAAGCAAAGTTAAGGGATGACAGGAGAACGGCAAGGTTCCGGCTGGTCGTCACCTCCGAGAAACGCCCTTTTCTTTGGCAGGAACCGCTAGCTACGATTTTCGAATAGTGTTGATGATGATTGGAAGGGGATGTGTTGTTAGGTGAAATATTAGTGTGTGTTCTAGTAGCACTTGTGTTACACACTGTGTTAAGGTACATACAGCTCTTGGAGCAAAAGACGACACGAAAGGGACATGAAAAAATAGCCATTTTGTTTATGTATGCAAAAGCACATTCGTTAGATGATACGGCCACGGGTTGCGTCCTGACAGGAGGAAATTTAAGCGGAAGGACAGGGTAGTAAGGGGGCGATATGACTTGTGACAACCACTATTTTCCAATGGCGTTCCCCAAAAGTCATTCCGTAGAAGGTTGGACCACGGCGATTCCGGTCGGATGTCAGGATTTGTTAATATTGCTCGGCTGGAAATAGAAAATAAATTAATAACTACCACTATTTTCCAATGGCGTTCCCCAAAAGTCATTCCGTAGAAGGTTGGACCACGGCGATTCCGGTCGGATGTCAGGATTTGTTAATATTGCTCGGCTAGAAATAGAAAATAAATTAATGTTTTAGCAATCAGGTAAAAAAACTATTCATGCTTTCTCAACTATTCGTTTTTACTTCATGAACAATTCTCTGTTTTGTTGTTTCACAATTCTGAGCTCTCTACCTTTAGCATTTACAATTCTCTTTTTGTTTTTACTATTGCTTCTCTCACTTCCTGGAAACACATTGCTTTCTCAACTGACTCACAATACATCCATACAATACGGAGATTTCATGGGGGATAATGATGTTCATTATAAACTTGGGCAAGTGTTTCTACCTATTACTTCTTCCAAATGAGTGCAGTGAAAGGATGACGAGTCATGCATGAAATGCATGTATGCATTCACGCGCAACGAATTTCATTTTCTCATTTCAGTTGTATACAATTCCTAACAATGCCTAGATTTTAGTTGCTCATTTATTCGCATCCGTACAAAAACATCACAACAGAGCAGGAAAATTTTGTCATTCGTGGAACCACTTCTTGTGACGTCTTTTCACAGAAGCTTTAGAAGAGAAAGTGTTTTTTTTTTCTGGAGCACTATGCTTTCTCTGAGAAAATGTTGCCTTTTCCTTGTGTCGTCGAGCAGGTAGGAAGTAGGGAGAAACCTGATGGCGTGCAGTTGTTCAAAGAATTTTTTTACAGTTTTTGGAGTGTCACTCTACACCGTGCAGTTGCAAAGTAGGTGTATGTTGAAAGAATAATAAGCTGGAAAAGTTGGAAACACAAAAGCTGCCAAGGAGAATGAAAGTGGCAGGGAATGATAATATTAATAATGATCATCATTAGAATGACAGCGAGAGCACACAAGCATAATATTAACGTTCACGAGAGCCAAGTAAAAAGCACAGATACGTTCCATCTTGCCTTTCAAAAGAGACCTACTGCCAGGAAAGTTTCGAAATGACAGAAAATGAAGAGTGTAGGCACGTTGTGTGGATACATATTATATCCAAGTATAATGAGTTGTGTGTTTATATCTGTACCAGGAATGAATGTAACAAAGGAGTACGCTACGTTGTCATTGTTTTGTAGAACAAGAGAATGACAAAAGCGAAAAGTGTCCTTATTGTGATTCCGCTGGGAGTAGGAAGACAAGAAATTATTAAAAATACTAATCGATATTTATCTTCCTTGCGTGCTCATATTTCGTATGTAGAGATTGAAGAATTTATAGTAGCTACTCCGTGCTTTGTGATGGGCTGGCCTACTTTTACATAAAACATGTTTTTTAGCTCCGAGTGAAAGCTATCCAATTTCTTACATTAATAATTTTCCAGTGTTGCAAGAAATAATGAAAAAAATCTGTTCATAGGGGAAGCAGTCGTTAGTACTATGGCGTTCCAATTTGCAGCTTTTATAACTCCTCAAGCTGTATAATCTTTTGTAATATAACTTTTCCTAGTTTATCAGCACATATGAACATATATTGCTATTATTATCTTTTCGTACGTAACATTGTTTTTGCAGCTGCTAACAGGTTATAATTCAATTTCCTTGCGAAATACAGCAGTCATGCTTAGAATGTATCTGAAATATTGAAATACAACACCCAAACTGGAGAGCAATGCACTGAACAATTCACACTCATGTTTTATAACAAAAGAAATCTAAAACTTTCTGCGCTTTCCTCGATCATATTCTTATTTATGCACCGATTATTACAATACTTCCCTTTGCAATTTCTTGTTTAGTAACTTTTGCTTTCATTCTATGTTGTATCTTTTTTGTTCCGACCGTCTCACGCTTCAGAAGGAAGCAAGTTTTCTCTTTCGCTCTTATATCCAAAAAGCTTATGCGTACTTTCTCCTACTCCAAATCAAAAGAGGTGACAAAAAGTTTTTAAAAACTATGCGGCTGTAAAAATAAGTAGCTGAAAACTGCCAGTGCAACTTTTTTATTCTCACTTTCTCCTTTCCGTATTCACTTTCTTTTTTCGAGACATTTTTTTGTAAAACGAGTTTTCACTTCTGCCTATCGGAAGCATGCACGCATACATAATGCAAAGAAATAAAAACTATAGATTCATATAGGTACCCTTAATATAAGTGGATGGGTATATTATGTAAAATATTAAATGTGCTATTTTCCTTTTATCTTATGCAAGCAGTACCGCGAGCACGAACGTTTCGAGATCATTCAACCGAAAAAACCAGGTTGGTAAAAATATAAACTTGTCTTTTCTCCTTCCCGTAAATGCAATCATAAATGGCACTATTATCAAGGTATGCTGCTTTTTATACAGGTTTTTTTTACCGTCATTTTCTTTCGTCGCATGAATGGATATCAGCATATAACTTGTTATAGCATACTTCGCCTTTCTTCTTTGTATCAGTGCAGTGCTTATGGCAAATGCGAGGAGTTTTTTTATTGGACACTGTAATATAACGATTATGCGAAATCCCACGCACAGTTGCTATCTTCACGGCTCGCAATAGGCTATCTCTGAGTACTTCAGTATATAATAACAATGCAATCGAATCAGATTCATAATAAGTTTATATTTGATCCAGGATGCAGGTGGCATGGTGTGCTCCAGCTTTATAATGTATCTATATACTACAGTAGAACTGTAACAATAGCTTTGAGCACTGCTGTGAACATTCATGCCGCTGTAAAACATAATGTCGTGACGCAATTCAAAAGAAAATTTTCATGCGACGCGACGACGACAGCAATGACGTGTTGTGAAAACGCAACTTTCTCCTTCATTCTTGTTTCACATAATAGTACAGGCAAAAAAGGAAGATTGAACATAAAAATGAAAAGAAGTGGAGGGGGATCACAGCATGTTTTTTTTAAAAAGAATAGCATGAGAAAAAGGGAAAGTATCAGTTATACATCTTTTTTGTATAGGGAAGGTTGTTTTCAAAGGACACTCTTACATCTTACGATGTTATTGTTGCTGCTGTTTTGTCGTCTTGAGCTGCATCATTGCTGCAGGCTCTTCTTGTCTCTTTCGTTTTACAGTTTGCATGAGTTTTTTTCTTTCTTTTTAGAGATGGAGTGGAATAATAGAAAAAAGAGAACGAAGAGAAAAGTACAAGTGTAAGAGTAACTAGAATGGGCGACGGAGAGCGACACACACAAAACTAGTTTTGGTACTTTGTCACAGATGTTACCTGTTTTTTTCTCTTTTTTTACATTCAAATCTCATTTTGTATTCGTTCCAACAACAGACGTAACAGCAGTGTGTAAGGTTCACTTTAGACAAGCATAATAAATACATAAGATATGGAAGAAAATAAATGTCTACGTTTCAATAGACCAATTTCCATAACATGCAGTCCAAAAAGCTGAAAGAGAATATGAGTTTGGAAGATGAACGCTTGCAGTTTTTTAAATCAATTTTAGATAACGACCAGTGAGAATAGCATCATGTTCAAGCACGCTGTTTTGCACATGATTCCTTCTGTCGTTGTAAATAAAATTGATTTTACAAATAAAATTGAAGTCGTAGTTGCTAAAAGCCCTGGTTAAAAAAAAAACGTAGTGGAAGTTGGATTCTCGTCAATGCCAAACTCATCATTAGGGAGAACAAATGATCTTTATGCACGTTTTATACTCACAACGTCAAAACTGACAGCTTTGCACTTTTCAACCTTGATTCCAACTGCGTTTGGTCATATTCAACAATATTTTCATAATGGCATAAAAAACGACAACACAATGTTTGGTGAAGTACGTTTCAATATCCTTTGGTTAGCACGAGCTGCATTTCTTTGATGTCCAATTTACCAAGTTTTTTCGTTGTCTTTCCATGGTATGCGTTGCAAGTTGCGTGATTAGATTTATATGGTACACAAGCAGCGGTTGTGCTGCGTTCCATGTAATATCACAAAATAATGACTTATGATGCATGTTTTCTTCTTTCTTTTATCTTTCACTTGACTCACCCACAATTCAGTTACGGAGATAAAATTGTATCCGAGTAAGTATTTCCACGATTAAATTGTACATAACTTTGTAAGACAGCCTCATGCCGGCAAACTATCATCTAACATCCATGAAACTATCTAATCAACATAGTAAAGGTATGTTTTCTTGTGCTCCTTCATCCAATTCCTTTCTCCCCCTGCCATTTTTATATTATCTAATCTATATTTACTGGCTACAATTACTTTTCTGCTTGGCTATATTGTCCCCGCTGGATTTTATGGTGGTAGATACATTATGAAAAGGCATAAAAATTGTAACTACACCACATGAAATGTTTTTCCTGCTATTATTTCTTATACATTACTTCTACTTCTTCTTGGATTCCCTTTGATTCTTAAATACATTTACCAGCAAGAAAGCACATAACCGGATTGCATTTGACGAGAGGAAAACAACAGGATAACTAGGAATGGTCATTAAAGGCCCATTATAACTGTTCGGTTTCCTACCCTCTGAAGAGAATACATCATTCCTTCCCTTTTCCCATTTTCCAATTTATCCAAGAGATATGTACATTTTTTATACTTTCTTTACTCCCTATTACGCATTTTCCTTGTGCCAATCTATTCTAGCTTGTGTGCATGTGTGCGTACAGTTGTGCAAGTAATTCCATTTAGATGCTTTCTCCTGTAATAATGCTGTTAAGCCAACATGTTGAGCTGTACTACCCGACATTGGAGAAGAAAATTCATTGTGACGGGTACAAGGCTTTCATAGAAATTTTTTGGGTGATTTTTTTTACAACCCTATGCAACTTTCATTGCTCTCTGATAATTCTTTCTATATCGCAGCCTTGAAAAACTTCTTGCACATTTATTTCACGTCGATTGAGCTATCACATAAGCCACAGGGATCACAGTAATCTCGTGCTCTATGACGCATTCACTATTTTCAGACCAATGTCCACATTCTTTCGCTAACTTTGCTGTTAAGCTTTATGCGTTTTATACTTGTTTTTGTGAGTTTCTTTTCACTCTTATGGTCGTAAATGAAAGAATGAAGAATGTCATTGTCAAAGAGAGTTTTTTGTCTGAACTTAAAAGAAAAAAAAAATTAAGAAAGAAATAACCATTAATTTGATCCAATGGATTTTCTCAATCCTTCTTTAATTTTCTTTTCGCCTCGTGATGTTGCAGAAAACCCCAATAAATTTTCTAAAATTCGTTTCTAAATGAAAGAAAAGAAAAATGCAGAAAATGAACAACAGCTTGAAGCCCACATTGCAAATAGGACATTTGATTCAGTCGTTCATTTCAATCCTACAATCATTCATTCTTTCATTAATTTCTTCGCTGCTTGAAATAATGACATCAGCCACTGCTAAAGACCGCCTACAATATAGCCATGAAGTATTCACTACTCAAACCGCGTCGCATTGCTTGTGTCCCCCAACTTTCCAATTTCACTCTGCATTCATGATTCATGACGACTAGGGGGAAAAACAAAAGAATGCCAATGAACGTATTGAGCATTGGTATTGAAAGCGTGAATGCTCGCGAGGAACAACAACTGTCATATAAAGAGAAAGAAATAGAACCGAGGAGGAAATCATATTAAATACCAATGATCAGGCCGCACCACACGTCAGATAAGAAATCATGTTGAAACCCCTATAACAAGTGCGCACTCCATATCTCGAACATTATATGAATACATGTATTTGTCCCCCTCAGGGAAATCATCAACTTGTACTATCACCATCACTTATACCTCATTCCTCTATCAATTCCCCAGCAGGAATCATTCTAGCGTTCGATCATCGTCAGAAAAAAGGCTGGACTACAAAAAAAATTCTGATGAGAGACGCTTTCTCCAAAACAACTTTTGATGGCTGATGAGATGGCAGCTGATGATAAATTGAGCTGCATGCCTCTTTATTTACTTTCATGTTCGGTCAAAAGTATAATTACGATGGAAAAAAAAATGTAGTAGAATATTCTCTGGAATTCCAATGAGCCAGCTTTTTCCAGGCCACCAGCCCCGATGATAAATTGGCTTAAACGCAAACTAAATTTCATTACTCACACAGTCTTTTCTCCACACAGGAAAAATCCTTCACAGTGTTGAAAGTCATTAAGTAATGGAATTGACAAGTTTATAAGTACGAAAATGTCATTTGCAGTAGTTTAAAGTATGATATAAACCAAGAGAACACAAATTTTCTCTTATCTTCCTCTCCAGACTCTAGAAAAACCTTTACCTCTCCTTTTAGATCCTGAGAGTGTTTTGAAATGTATTCTCGTTTTTTCTCTTTCCACTTTCTTTCTCCGAAAATAAAACGGCTTTAAACCACTAAAGAGTTGGATAAATTTAATAGACAAACTGAAAAAAACCTGGGCTAAAGCTAAAAAAAGACTTGTTCAAGCTGTAATGGTACAGCCTTTGGAAGTTTAGCCTAGTTTATAAAACCACTATGAAAGAGCATTGATTCCAAATATTAGCTCGCAACTTCTCTTCTTACGTCCTTGCTAGTTTTTGGTTACCTTCTGCTGAGTTACTGCCTGCCTGTGACCAGCTGATAAGCTCCTCAAACATTTCAAATCTTTCACTTTGCTTTCTTTTCTTTCTCAGATTTTTTTTTCCTGCTTGCTTGCACTTTTCCTTTTGCTGCCTTCATCATCGTGAGACTGAGCACAAAATTTTCCTTAAAAACGTATTACATTCTCTTCTCTGAGCACACATTTCTTCCGTTTTAAAAATATCTTATACTTTCTCTCAACAGCCTTTCTCGTCTTTCTTTTCGTTTTTTTTTCTCTCTTGAAACCACCACCACATCCTCCTCCATCGCTCTCACTCACACACATTTTTTTTAAAGAAAAAAAAAACTTTGCTGTTAAAACATGTTTTTGTACTTTATACATTCCTCTCTACTACAAATGACTCAAGAACAAACTGTGACTCTCTTTCACTCTCTCGGCTAAGCAAACCGAAACTAAATCCTTTTCTCTTTTCCTACTTTTCTAGCTACCTACATTCCCTTACTGCACTGCATTAGAGAAGAAGAATCAAGCTGATGTGTGGGATTTGGTGATAAAGGATAGCACACTGGAAAGTGAAATAAGGATGAAAAAACCGGGAGAAAGCAGCTGAACCAAACCCTACTTACATAGGAATGGTATAACATCATAGTTTTTTTTTTTTAGAAAGTCTTTCCTTTTTTAAAAGTGTGAAGAAAATCTGTGATTTTCATACAAACTCCTTTCAAAGAAAGCGATGCATTTTCTTCGACATTTTTTCCACTCAGTTCATGTTTTCTTTTGGAGGAATTGCTTAAAGCTGTCATGCTGTAATGTACTGCCACCTGAAGAGATTCTATTGCGAGTGAAGCAACAACCTTTAGAGAAAGTTGAATCTAGGTTGGTCTGAGGGTATTTGCATTCAAGTGAAGAAACTTGTTATGCGTCGAAAGGTAAACTGGTTTTCTTTGCATTCCAAAAATTCAAC
>JAAXOA010003053.1:0-12122 GCA_036561885.1 Salina celebensis
ACGCTTCTTGGAGTCGTCCTAAAAACGAAAAATTAACATAAACGACGTGAAGATTTAAATAAAACTAAAAGCTAAGATCTGCGGCAACATAAAGTTTTTGTTTTCCAAGTGATTTAACTTTAAACTGCTGCTCACTACTATCCCAATGAGTAAAAAAGGGATCCAAGCAAGTCAAGGGAATGTGTACTGTCAATCAGCTTTTGCAACAGTTCCTCGGACAAGAGAATTTTGGAGTTTTTGAATGTACTATGAAGTCGTTCCAACAAAATTTGAATGAGACTGAATGTGAGAAAATTTCACATGAAACAGTAAAAGACGCCAACGTGAAACGGTTTCTTTGCCATGTCCCAAGCATTTGTCGTGTCAACCCCGCGCTTGTTGTTGGTAACGGGAAATTAATTATTAATATGTAAGAGGAGCTGAATGCTTGTTTGGATCCAAGGGTATGTTTAGGTGTACACACGTGTGAAGAAACATAGTTTGGCTCATGCTTTCATGGATCAGGGACAGAAAACCTGTACGAATATAAGTACTACATGGAAACAATGGCAATGGACTGAGTATTCTCACTTACATATTTACTCTTACATGATGGTTAATGTCCAGTTACTCTAGTATGCGTATAAAACTGGACGCGTATAAAAATCCGTTTTATTACGGTCCTGATGATACTCGTAAACGGCAGAACTTGACTACTTCTATTAACAAATCCTTACACCTCGAAAAACTCATGCTTAAACAAATTCCTTTCATGAAACACGGAACAAAATACAAAGGAACGATTTCCATACTCACAAAAATCTATGCACAAAATTTTCCATACACAACTCGTTGAATATCGCGCAAAATATAGTGCTAACCCAAGGTGTTACATATTACCACCGGCTATAAACAAAACTCCTTGTTGACTTTTGTTATACATATGCTGTTCTACATTATACGGATTAGCAATTCTAATTTAGCATGAGAATTTTACACAATAGAGGGAATTTCTTAATTTGACAGGACAACAACTTATACAAACAAGGTAGGTACGCCAAGTGAAAGTCGAACCAGATAAAATGACCACTTTAGGGATGTCAATTAGACCCCTGAGACCCCATATTCGATGAAATTTTTCTGCAAAAGTGTTAAAATAGAAGTTTTTTTCATTTACGAGTACGCATTTGCCATTGATAACAAACGAGGAATTTCTTTCGCTATGCACGGTGCACCTATAGGTGTTATGTTAATGCACAAGCAGTTCAAAACTTAACAAAACCCGAGTAGGTTGATATTACCAAGAAATATTAGAAACTTCCGTTTTCAGCTAATTAGTGTAGTGTAGTTACTATAGGTTGATAATTTTGGTTTTTGTCATTTCGTTAAGTTCCCGATAAAAATATCAGAAGTGATGTCTACAATTTTGTTTCTACACCTGAGAAAAATGAAGCTTGATTATGTTGATAGTCCGATCTAAAAAGAGTTGTTTAGTCCTCGCAATATAGTAAATTAGGGAACCTCTCACACCTAGTCTTGGTGTTTTAATTGATTAATTTAAAACACGCAGTTCCAGAAATATTTGCTATTAGCGAGAAAACGATAGACAAAACAATACAGAGTAATAACTCATTGTCACATCGTATAATAAAATTCGGTATCCTTGCAATACGCTTTGCTTAATTTTCGCATTGGTAGAAGATATTATTCTAAGGCTTAAGAATGAATTTGTTAAAATTCAATGAATATATTGTCAGAGTGAGATCAAAATTCACTAATTATGAAAATATTCTGAATTAGGTATCTGATGAAAACCAGTGTTTAGTTGCCAGCCACACAAGAACAGGTTCTAGACAAGGTTAACCCAAGATATTGTCCAGTGTGTTTTCACCTTTCCCTTCTGGACAAATTTGAACGAGGGATAATAATAGCTGAAATATCCAATCACCAAATATTTATGAATGTGTACTGTCCTTAGCGCCATAAGTTGTTATAAACTACACATGCTTTGTTCTATGGTTTTCTTATTGAGCAACTCAGCTGACTGTTTGTTTACAATTTTCTCTTCGAGTTCCTATACACTTTTGCATGCGGAAAAATCTTTGTCACGCCGCAAGAGGTCTCATTCTATGTAAGATGCCAAAAAACTTTTATTTCCAAGAAGAGTAAACATCCTTTCATGAGACTAACTTTTGCATGCAACAAATTTTCAGTACCGAGGTAAAATTGAGCCAAAGTTTGGTTTGCAGTGTGAAACAAGATTTTAACTAGAGAATGTGGCTCTTTTTGTTACCTGTCGGAATCCTATTGTGGTCCACATATTGGATAATATGGTTCCACAACTCTTCGCCAATTCCAGTTGGTCCTTGGCCGTTACCGTTTATCGGTAATATCCATCAAATGGGTAAAAATCCGGCCTTACAATTTTCAAAGTGGGCCACCAAATACGGGAAGCTTTACACGGTATATTTCGGATCAAAGACTTCAATTGTGATAAGTGATGTTTCCTATCTACGTCAACTCTTCAACCGAAGTGACTGCTCCGGCAGAGTTAGATCTGGCATGTTAGACGACATGTTTCCTTCCGGGGGAGGTATTACTTATTCATCAGGCAAACTCTGGCAGGATCATCGTTCCGTGAATTAAAATCCTTCGAACGAAAGTCTTGGCACGAGACAATTATAGCCCATGAGATTATGGAACTTTCAAAATGGCTGGAAGCTCAAATGTCTGCAGATGGCCGGGTTTACGTAGCCGAACAACTCAAAATATTTACAAGTAATATCATGCGGTCATTAGTCTGTGGCTTCCGTTAGGAGCCTGAAATAGCCGGACTAATTGAAAACTGGTTGAAGGGAATTCAGCTGATGACGTCGTCTGGAGCTTTGTTTTTTGATATTATTGGACGCTTAGCTCCAGGATGGTCTGGAAAAGCTCATTATAAGAAAAGCTGTGATTCCCTTCGGGTGTTTGTTGTCAAACAGTTTGAAGGTGAAAAAGCCAACAATTGCGAATTTGATAATATGATTTCCAACTATATCAAGCTGGTTAATAAAACCCAGGATCCGGAATCAACATTTTATGGAGAGAAAGGCTTTGAATAAGCTGTCGACTCAATAATCGCATTGATTCTTGCTGGATTGGAGACCACAGCAACGGCAGTTAATTGGTTGTTGTTTAACATGTGTGCCCACGAAAATATCCAAGCGAAACTTTACCAGGAGCTTGGGGAAATTGCGGGAGAAGTGGGATTAAAACATAGGAAAATGATGCCTTACACGGAAGCATTTATTGAGGAAACTTTGCGTATGGCGAGTATTGTACCGTTTGGACTTTTTCATGAAGTAGAACAAGATTTTGAGTTTGCTGGGGCGAAAATAAAGAAAGGAGTTCAGCTTGTAGGAAATATATACCATGTAAACCACGACAAGGACATTTGGGGAGATCCAGAGGTACTTCGGCCAGAGAGGTTTTTGGAGTCGGAAAATGGAAAATTGTTCAAGGAATTTAACATGAGCTTTCAACCTGGAAAGAGAATATGTCCGGGGGAATCTTTAGCAAAAGATATTTTGTTTCTTGCAATTACTAATTTGTTAACGTGCTTCAGATTTAAAAGGGATGAGGATATTTCACCAGAAATGTACGAGGAGGCGGACAGGCTTTTCATTTCTCTTCCAAAGCAGGTGCACATTTTAATTAACAAACGAAAGTAAACTTATTTGATTCAATTTCAATTTGATTTCAATTTGACGAAACGTGGATATGAAAGACATTGAATATTTGCAGTTATAATAGGGCTTCATTCAAAGTTTTCAGTAATCCGGTACAACCTTATATTCAGCTTCTGTTGTTCTGTTGACTTTGCAAACCAATACGATACAAAGTATTTTGCTTGTTTATTGTCACATATCTAACTTGTATGATTTACCAAATGGTTATACATATTGACAAAGTAGTCTCGATATGAAAAACGTTATTCAAACGTCACTTGGTTCGAAACGAGTTATAAATGTTAGCTTACAGATCGGCTTGAAGTTGAAAGAATAAAAATAATTCGTAATCGTTACTTTTTTTTATCATTTTAATATTTGATAGTTGAACTCAACCGACCAAAGAGCTTAGATTAACCGACAGTGAAATTCAATTGAAGCAATAAGCAACGTAATCCAACATGACAAAAGCAAAACGTTGTTTCGAAAGAGTAGAGTTGGGCTATAGTGGGAATCGTTTCGTCAGCTGGTTCATATAACTTGGTTCATTCCCTTGGCTTCACCGTGACTGGAAGACGTCTCAATTTCCATGTCATGTATTTTCCTTCTGCACTTGAATACATGTTGCATTAGTTTATTCTGATTTACATATCCAGTCCCACAATGGTCACACTTGAATGAGTATTTTTCACCGTGGTGGCGTTTCATGTGGTAGTAAAGGGCCTGGCGCACGTTGAATTTGCCCTCACAAAATTGACAGAAGAAGGGCCCAGGCTTGTAACGTTGGTCTCTATGGGCCGTGTGGACTAAAACGTGTCTCTTCAAATCTTCTGCTCTTGCGAAAGCTAAACAAAATCAAAATTTTCCTCAGTTATGTCAGATCCAAGTAGAAACTTTTTCAGTTGATTATAGATAAAGTACCTTTTCCACATTGTTCACAACAGAACTCTTTAATTCTTTTATGAACAAAATCCACATGATTTTTTAGCAGTTTCTCCCTAGGAAATTTGACCCCACATTGGTCACACACCCAGAGCTTTCCTCCATCACCTAAGTCCGGATGCTCCACAAGTATGTGGCTGTCGAGTTGATATTTCGTCCGAAGTATAACTGAGCAGTTGGGACACATGTGGAAAATTTTATCATGCTGGAAAAAATGGAAATATTACAGCATATTACAAACTTAAAATTCAAGATTAACACCAATCATAAAAATGGAAAATCGCACAACCTCTACACGACGGTGTTCAGCGAATTTGGAATACTTATCGTGACGTTTTCCGCAGTCTTTACATGTGAGAAGAGATGCCTTGTGAGCTTTAGCTATGTGATAGTCGACTGCCATCTTGGATGTAAAATTAGCTTGACAGTGGTCACAATTATGGGGTCCGGAATACTCCACTTCCAGCATTGGTTCATTGTGCTCCCTGGACCGGTGAAGCTGGAGCAGTTGCTTTGAATGGAAACCTGTCTCGTTGCAGGTGTCACAAGAAAGAGGAACCACCTGCGGGTGGTAGAGACTGACATGCTTCACTAAGTTTGTTGGCTGTGTGTAAATCATTTGGCAGTGGTCACAGTAGTAGGGGACTCCGGCTCCCTTCCCGGATGGACGATTTTTCTTCACATGGCGGTGTAAATGTCTCTTGAGATTATCACATCTTCTGAAAGTACTTTTGCACATGTTGCACTGATAGCGGCCCTTCATGACGCCACTTGAAACGAGGTACTTACTACTGTCAACCAGTCCATTCGGCTTAAAAGAGAGATTTGTTATTTTGGGAAGGGGTTTAATAAGGCCATTCTCATGCTGCTTCAAATGCCTCACAAGATTGTCACCTCTTCCAAAGGAAGCTTTGCAAATGTCACATTTGAAGCGGCCCTTCTTGACTCCACTGGTGACGATGTACATTTTCCTATCAATTTGCCCATTCGGCTTTCTAAATAAGTTGACTTTCTCCGGCGGAGTTTCTTGTGAAGATACTTGTGACACTGGAGGTTTGATAAGACCGTTCTCGTGACGGTTCAAATGCTTGATAAGGTTGTCTGATATTTTGTAGCTGGAATTGCAAATGTCACACTGATAGCGACCCTTGTTGACGCCAGTCGGCACGATGTATCTCTTACTATCTATTTTACCATTTATTTGTCTAAAAATGTTGATTTTCTCCGAGGGAGACTCAATAGGAAACACATCTGAGGCTTCAAACTTAAACTCGGTATCTTCCACAGGATCGTCTTCACTGGTGGCATCCTCAACAAAACACGCAGATTGGACAGGTTTTCTACCACCAAGTTTAGATTTGATGGGCGACGGTTTTCGAGCCTCCAACCTAAAATCGGTATCCTTTTCGTGGTCTTTGTCACTGTAAGCATATTTTTCAAAATCAGACGATGGAATATCTTGAAGATCTCTATCGGATAAGTTTTCTTGAGCAACGCTGTCGCCTGTCAAAAGTCGTTTTGTAAGCTTTGAATTGGACTTATCGATGATTCTCTTTGCCTTTCTGACACGCTCCACTCGTTTGGGAGAAGGATTCGCAGGAAGGACTTGAGAGTCTGATTCTTTTAACTTGAAATCAGGATCCTTTCCGACGTCGTCGTCATCACTACTGCTACCTCTGCTGCTACCTGGTCCAACCTCATTGATCGATTGATTGTTGTGAGTTCCTTGAATTTTACTATTTCCAATTTCCTCACCTCCATGCACTAAGTCCACGTGTTTCTTTAGCCCCCCATCAGTAGAAAAGTTAACCCCACACTGGTTACAAACCTTGACTTCTTCACCTTCATTTGAATTATCCGGATGCTCAGAATTGATATGGTTCACGAGTTTGTCTTTCCTCCAAAATGTAACAGAACACTTAGGACACTGCAGGGATATCTTGGCATGCTGGAGAAAGTAGAAAAAGAACGCACTAAAATACGTATTAAAATGGAATCATGCTGCTTCCACACACAGACAAATCGACAAACAACTGACCTTCGCACGACGATGGACAGCCCAGTTTCCGTATTTCTTGAAAGATTTTCCGCAATCTTTACATGTCAAAAGAATGTCCAAGTGAACTTTCGCTACATGATAGTCGGCTGCCATCTTGGAAGAAAAAGTGCCTTCGCAGTGGTCACAATTATGTGGTCCAGACGACTCCATTTTCGGCATTGCCTCATTGTGATCTCTGCAATGATGAAGCTGGAGGAGTTGACGAGTCTGGAATCCGCACTTGTTGCAGATTACGCAGCAGAGCGAGTTGTTTTGAGGGTGGAAGTTATTGATGTGATCAGTTAATTTCTTTGGATTGGTGTAAATCATATGACAGTGGTCACAGTAGAAGGGAATCCCAATCCCATTTCCAAATGGGTGGTGCCTCTCCAGGTGCCTGAGGCGTCGGTGTTCGTCTGGAAGAAGCTTTTGACAAAGTGAACAAACTACGCTGCATTTACGTGGCACTTCAATTTTCATGTGGCGCTTTAAATGTCGGTTGAGATTACCAGCTCTTCGGAATGTAGATTTGCACATGTTGCATTGATAACGGCCCTTCATGACGCCACTTGACACGAGGTACTTATTACTGTCAATCAGTCCATTGGGCTTAAAATAGAGATTGGTAATTTTGGGAAGAGGTTTAATAAGACCATTCTCATGCCGCTTCAAATGCCTCACAAGATTGTCACCTCTTCCAAAGGAGGTTTTGCAAAGGTCACATTGGAAGCGACCCTTCTTGACTCCACTGGTAACGATGTATCTCTTCCTGTCAATTTGTCCATTCGGCTTTCTAAACAAGCTGACTTTCTCCGGCGGAGATTCATGTGAAAATACTTGTGACACTTCAAACTTTAACTCGGGATCTTCCACGGTATCGTCTTCACTGCTGGCGTCTTGTTCAAAACATGGAGATGGGACATCTTCTAAGTGTTCATCATCAGATGCCAAGCTGGATTCTTCCTCCTTGATTAATTCATCTAAAGCAAGTTCTTGGCCAAGCACAGTTTTTCTGATATCATTTGCAACATGAAATTCTTTCCTCAGTTGTCTGGATGTACTTGATTTCCTCTGGATTCCTTTAGCACTGCTCTTTATAATATTCTGTAGAGATTCCTTTAGGCTCTCCAACTTTCTCTTCAAATTTTCAACGGATTTAACCAGACTCAATCCCTCGATAAGAAGGGAGTTGCACTGATCACAAGTATTGAACCAAGATCCGGGTTGTAGTTGTCCTTCGCTAAAACGTAAGTAGGATTCACACTTTTCCACGGAAACGTCAAGTAATTTTGTTATGACAAAAAACGCTGATAAATGTGGTCCAGGCAGGTCTCGATCATAGATGCACAACCTCCGAATTAGTCATAGGCATGCGGAGGGTCTAACGGTCAAAGGCATCGTGATGCTTCCAAAAATTTGCTGGCTCGCGAGCTACGCTCACTCGCCGGAACCCCCATAACTTCGCAGTTCCTACAAATTGAGTCTTCATTTTCCTATTTCTCTCCCTTTTCCTTTTCTTCCCTTCTCTTCTCCCTTATTGCATTTTCCATCCTTCAAGGGGAAATTGGTTAGTATCACAATACGGGTCCAGGATAGAGAATCCACACGTATGGTTTCCTCCAAGCTTCCCTCTTAAGACGCACAGGTGGATGTGGGTGAAGGGTAATTAAGCTTCCTTCAAATTGATGAGAGAAACTCGCCGAGACACCCACCCTCGCCTAAACCAAAAGTAAGTATGTTTGCAAAAGTGCACTCTTTCGATTTTGCACTAAATAAATGGCATCGCTGGACGTTTACAAGGTGGGATAGAATGTGATAGTACCCGTTCCAACAATGCACGAACATTACGCACCAATAAACGCAGAGGCATTAGTGGATTTCTTTTCAGGGCATATATGTGGGGCATTTGTCGGTCCTTCGAGCCGCCGAAGGCATCATTTTCGTCAATTTTTTCATAGGCATCTGTACAGTACCGGTACAGTACCTTGTGCATGTATGGTCTCGATCATGAAAAAAATCTTGTAATGGGTTTCCATCGGCTTTACAAAACAAACAACTCAACTTTTTCTCACCGGGTTCCAACGAGGATTCCATAGTTCAAAATTGAAAATCGAACTAACTAAAACTACATTAGAGTAACTACGTAAGTAAATTATTCAATTGTGATACAAATTTAGCGGCACGTTTCAGTCAGCTGGGCTAGCCTGAAGTAAAAGAGTTAAAGAAATTAAACAGTATGAAGTTAAAGTTAAAGTTTTGAAGTAGTAAGTAAAAAATGACGCTCTTCGTTTATATTTTGTCAGCTGGCCCAGTTGCGGCTATGCGAAATCGGCTGTTCTCTTAAACAAGCCCAACATATCCGCCTCCTTAGACTCAATCAATGTCAGATCAACCGGTAAATTGTGCCTGCAATGTTGTAGGTTGTTCATACAAGACAGCCGACAACAAAGCACCGAGACCAAAACAAATTTTTGTTTATCAGCTGTCAGCTTGTTTTCATTCTTCATTCACATGATTCATTACTTCGGAGCATCTTGAGAAGTTTTGCAAGAATAATTAAATTTATTGAATGTAGAATATTCAAAACCGATAATCGTTTAATTCTTATCCGAAATGAGACTGTCTTCGTGTTTTATTTGTGTACGGCCACTGGTTAACTCTACAGCAATTAGTTCAATCATTTTGAGTGAATTGCTAAATACAACTTGTAAGCTATTGGAGAAAGGTGACATTTCAGAAGAAGAATGGCAACTCGTGGAAACCCCAAGTGTGACAGTGTGTTGTTCCAGTTGCTTGGATTGTCTACAGAAAATAAAACAAGTTTACGACCTTCTGCAACAGCTCCAAGTAAGTTTGAATTCATGCAAATGTAGTAAAATCTTGAAGTCTCAAGTCTCCATGCAAGATTGACTTCACTGGGATTCTGGAAAACGTTCCTAGAACCATTAATTAGTGTTCAAATTCAATCCATGTATCTTGAAAACAAAAAAAAATGTATCATGTTTTTGATTAACTTTTCAGCAGAGTTTGGGAAAATGTTTGGAGAAGCTAGGAACAACCGTGGAGGAATCGTTTAAGATACAAAACACAGACGTTTCCAAGTGGAGTCGAGGATTCTTCAAGTTCCGGAGGAATTTATCTTCTACGCGTAAGTAATGACTGAAATAGTGTAATTAATCACTAATTGTGTATGTAGTTATAATATGCTATTTTATTTTGATAAAGGAAAAGTAATAATTGGTAATGGGAATGATCCAGAAAAGGAGACACCACCTGAATCCAACTTAACTCCGGCGTTTTATGATAATGAGGATCATGTGAAAACTGACGCCATTTCCGGCGATTTTCACCTTGACCCGGATATTGTTGTGAAAACCGATTCGGTAGCCCGTAAAAAAAGAAAAATTGTTGTTATCGCTGAAGAGGATGAAGCTGGTTCAAAAGACCATACTAAAATTGAGACTCTGCTTGAGTCGCCTTCGCAGGGCCGGCCACTGAGTGAAAAAACAGATGTCCACTCAAAAGAAGAAAAAAGCGATAGTCAAGTACCGTTGAAAATAAAGTACGGAGGACACAAACTACGTCAACGTCATTTTATTCCCGGTCCGACGAAACGGAAAAAGGGGAGGAAAAGAATGACAATGAATTCAAGCACCAACGAAAGTGCTGAAGAAACCAGATCTGATGATTACGCATCCGACTCCTCCAGTTCCTGGAAGAACGTCTCGACAAAACCAAAGAAGAAGAAAAAACAGAAGCCTTTTTCTGAACAATTGAGTGAACACACACCCGATACTGGAATTTTTGTACCTGGGGTCACCATAGGAAAGTGGTTCATTTGTGGAATCAATGGTTGCGCAGCTGAGCACAATTCCAAAAGAGTGTGGATGACCCATTCCTTCAAGGAACATCCGGATGCTGATTTGAAACAGGTGTGGAAGGAAATGCCAACTAGAGAAGTTGCTCCAAGGAGACTCCTTCACTGCGGCCACTCGCAGTGCCCCAAATTCAACGAAATGCAAACATTAGGTAAACATATGAAAGCAACCCATCCAAATCCAGATGGACCACCAGTACCACTACCTCCAAAACTGTTGAATACTTGGCCTTGTGACATATGCCGTGAACCAGTTCCAAGAGAAGAGATTGTCGCCCATGTCCGTGGCCATGTTGGCGAGTACGCCATTGAATGTCCTAATCCCAAGTGCCTGTATGCCTTCTGTACTATTAAGAACTACAGGGCACACATGGCGGCTCCGGCTCCAAGGGTCGGCTGCAGGATGTTTATTGGGGATGGGCCCAATCTTAATGTTTGCGAGTTATGTGGATACCAGGCAACGCCGAGTCAAGGTTTGCGGATGCACATGGAAGTAGTCCATGAAACAGGGACTTCAAAGCCTTTCTCTTGTCCTGTCACAGGCTGTTCGGAAGTGTTCACGCATCGTCAAACGGTCCGGTTTCACATTTCGCTCCGGCACTCGGCTTTGAAGAAAAGGAAGCTCGTCGCGTCACCAAACTCACAAGTTTGTCCGGAGTGCTCCACGTCATTTCCACATAACGAAATTATCAGCCATTTTACCGACTTCCACAAAGTGCCAATGGAGTCAGTCGTTTCCTGTCAATATTGCCCATACAAGTCACTCTCAAAAGAGCAGCTCATTGACCACTTCATCGTCCATTTTCAAGGGGGAGTGCCCGTGGCATGTGACATTTGCACGGAAGAACCCATCAGATTCTCCAGACTATGCTCGAGTTTCTTTTTCTCTCTCTTTTTTCTGCCTATGGAGTCAGTCTTTTCAATATTGCCCATACAAGTCACTCTCAAAAGAGCAGCTCATTGAACACTTCATCGTCCATTTCCGAGGGGGAGTGGTTGTGGCATGTGACATTTGCACGGAAGAACCCATACGATTCTCCCTACTCTACTAGGAACTCTTCGTCGGCACTACTTACATAGAAGTTCACCAGATTGGGAAAGCCTTTGTTTGTGAATACTGCAGTAAAAAATTCACAGCCAACTATGTCCTGAAAAGCCGCATGCTCCATTCTCACTCTGAGAACACATGGTCCAGCAAAGCTCGAAAGTTCACTTGGGACCTTTGTGTGGAAGGGAATCCAACGAAATTTGAGCAGGCTGGGCTCCAACGGCACAACATAATTGAGCATGGGGTGGAACCATACAAGTGCCCCTCCTGCCCAAAGATATTCACCTCTTGGGCTACGCTAATGTTACACAAGAAATCTCACTTGTTTTCCTCGTGTTTTTCTTTTGACGAGTTCGAGTCTAGTGCACATAAGTAGAAATACAGGTAGACTTCGTTATAACACTTTCTCGCGGGACCTTCTGAATTGGGCTGTTATAGACATGTAGATGTTATAACGGTGCCTGCGATTATAACACTTTTATATGTTATAGACTGGCATATGCAAAAACAAATGCATAAGTACATAAC
>JAAXOA010003054.1:0-12122 GCA_036561885.1 Salina celebensis
CAGTAGATGTTTGGAATGTAATGAATGAAGTGATTGATTTTCGAGGCAAAACTTAAACAAAAATTTCTACTTTAATAGTGAATGGGGAGAAAATAACGGAAGATAGTAAAATTACAGAAAGCCTCGCCAATGAGTTTATAGTAAGTCACGCAATCAGTACTGTTGCCGAATGTGAAAGTGAATTAGTACAGTATGAAAGTTTGTATGAACAGCATAAAGAAACAGATGACAACGATGACTACACAGTGAATCCAGAAGAAGTTCAGAGGGCAATTTGTAAAGTAAAGAAAGCAAAAGAATCATATAAGAATATACCGAAGCGTATTTACAAGTTGTTCAGTGAAAAGTTGTCAGTGTCACTAAGTATTATATTTACGAAAATATTTTTCCTTGCGAAAGTACCGGATAGTTTCAAAGTAGCAAATGTAATGCCTTTATATAAAGGCAAGGGTAGCAGGACAAACTCTTCTTCTTATAGAGCGATTTTTATGCTCCCATATATTGTTAAATTATTTGAAAGTATATTATACAATAGAGTACTTCGTTACACATATAAGTCTCTTGATGCAAATCAACACGGCTTTAGAGTTGGGAGGTCATGCGAAACTGCTGTTGCAGCTTTTACCCAGGACATACACAAGAGTCTGGATAAGACAGGAGGGAAAGCTATTGCAATCTTCATCGATTTTAGCAAAGCTTTCGATTCAGTGAATCAATACTTGCTATTAAAAAAGCTTATGTGTAATTTTTCTTATAGAATACCACCTTATATAATAAAATCGCTAATTAGCTATTTTACGAATAGAACTTTTTGTGTTAACAATGGGGATTATGAGTCTAAATTTTTCTCTATAAAGTCAGGTGTCCCCCCAGGGTCACAGCTAGGTCCCCTTACCTACTCACTATATATTAATGACATAGGTAGCGTAATTGATCTACCGTACAAATTTTATGCTGATGACGCCGTGATCTATGCCAGTTGCGACAGTTATGATGAGGGAAAGAAAAAAATTCAAGACTGCATGGATAAGGTGAATAATTGGTGTATAGAGAACGGTCTTAAAATAAACGCTTCAAAAACAAAGTACATGGTTTTTTACAAAGCAAAGGACACTGCATCCAAAAATTTGGCAAAACAACCGATGACGATCACACTGAATGGTGAAAGTATCGAAAGAGTAATAGAGTTTAAGTATTTAGGTGTATTTATAGATACTAACTTAAATTTTAAGGTACATTATGAAAATGTTGACAAGAAGACCTGTATGGCTTTATCTAGGTTATACAAGCTACGACGAGTATTAGCACCAAACGTTATAAAAGTTTTCCTGTCTGCTTACACGCTAAGTATTATGGATTACTGCATTACTGTTTGGGCGATTCAAACAGAGTCGTTGTTACAAAAAATTCAAAACAGAGTAAACCGATTTTTATCTGTATATTTTTATAATAGTAGAATAACTAACAAAATTAGAAAAACAAAAATGTGTCAATCTTATGCCCTACTTCAAAGAGTTGACCTTCTTACATTAACAGAAAGGAGGCTTTTAGCCCTTGTGAAGTTTGTGTGGAAACACAGAAATTCTGTAATTTTCAAAGATTGGTATAAAAAGAGTAAAGTAGCAAAGTGTGAGAGATTTGTTGTACCACAATTTAAAAAATCCCTGTATAAAGACTCTGTTGAGTACACGAGTGTACATTCATGGAATTTTTTTATCCAGAATTTAAAAATCAGCGATTTATCTGATTGTAGTTATTTAGATTTTGTAGCGAAATGTAGAGAGTTACTATTACGTAAGCGCGATAATTGTATTTAGTTTCTAGTACTCAATCCCATTGATAGATATAGGCAACTGGCATGTCAGATGGATTATTTGAACTTGTGACTTGGTATGTAATGCAGTTTGCTGTTAACGGGTTAGAGTATGGAAAGCAGATTGATTATTGTAATCTGATACTTGTAAACTCTTCATTTCAATGAAATAAAGCTACAAAATACAAAAAATACAAAGACTACCGAGATATAACCATTCATGTTAAAAAAGTTACTCCACAACTCCCGCTGCATCTTCACATTGAGAAGTAGATTGCATCCTTGTTGAAGCATCTAAATTTGGTCCCCATATGTGAGGGCCTTTTTTAAGAATGCATATTCTGGGGTTAGAAGCGCTGCTGAATCTGATTTCTTATATATATTTTACTTATTTTCAAATTTTTAAATAATTTCTTGACTTGTTAAAAAAAATATTTCAAAAATCGCACAAAAAGCCTATCTGCGTCTGCTTTTTAGCTGCAATTTGCAAAAAGAACCACGGCGATATCTCCTATAGTTTCTGAGTAAAGGGGCTATCACATACAAGGCAGCTCTTGGTTGCAGACACATCATCGTCTGTAAAACTCGGTGCTGCGTTTTCACACCGCGCAGATATTTGTCACAGATAAAGTCGCAGCAGCCCAAATTTTGTCAAACAAACATCATCTGTTACAATATCTTAACATGTAGAGTTGCGGCGGCAAAGTCCGGAGAGTTTTTTGGTATTTGCGAAGTTTTCTGCCGAGGGTTTGTCTGTAGCAGACAAAACTGTGAGGCAGACTGGGTGTGATATCACCTTAATGCTCACCCCTTTAAAATTTGAGAACATTTTGAACATGAATGGCTATATCTCGGTAGTCTTAAGAGATAAAGGCATGGTTCTTGAACTAAAAATGCTTCAAATTTCGTGATAAAGCTAGAAAAAAGTTTGTTTGGAATCTGCGTCGCGACATGAGTGTTTTGGGCTTTCCTATTTGAAAAATTTCTGCTTTAAAGTAACAAAGATAGCACTTGCAGGCCTCTCATCCGTCCTTCTTTAGGAAGGACTGTCCTTCCTTGGGACCAAAATTTGGGCAAAAGGAAGGACGTCCTTCCTGAGCCCCAAAGTGTCCTTATCGTCCTTATTTTGGGGAAATTTCTCAAGACACATGACAAACTTGTATGTTTGAGTATAATTTGTACATATTTTTTCCCAAATTAAAAAAACAAACACAACTATTTTTACCAAGTGAATCATTTGTGTGTCGTAATGCAATTTTCCCGTTCCTTTAACTTTAACAATTAATTAGCCAACAGTAATGCCCTTGTTGAATTCCTTTTGCATATGTATCTATGAATTTACCCTGGCCTTACCACAGTTTCTCAGTCAGTGAAAAGAAAGAAGGCCGTAAAAGTAGTACGAAAAATTAGTTTTATGGACCTTGTGGCATAATATTGCACATATTTTCTTTGCAAATTAAGCGCTGTGCCATGGATGGGTAATTTTAGAAACAAAATTATCGGTTTTTACACACAAAGCTTATCATTTTCTAGCAAATTAGGACAAAATGGTTTTTCGCGTGGTTCTTCACAAAAACCATAAAGAATGGGCAAAAGGACGCTTTGGTTAAAACGACGGATGGCATCTCCAATCTAGCCTGTTGTAGATATGAGACTAAAATCTGTTTCAATTCAAACTATGGTCATTCAAACAGAGGCTGTCTTTTTAAGAGAATACTGCAAATGCGACTGTGACCGTAGCGGAAATAGCTTCGACTAAGCTCCTAACGACGCAGAAATTCAATCCAACCGTGTAGTATTTGGAAACTTAATTCAAACTCAATTCAGTTGTTAAGGGCACATACATATACATACACAGTTTCAAGTTATCGTTAAAAATTCTAAAGATTTTAACATTTCGGTCACTACCCGCAAGTCATTTTGTTCCAACTCGCACTCCATGTCTAAAAAGTGGTGATCTAGAGACCATTAATTCTGATATACATCAATGCGAATGAATTCAAATCAATCGTAGGATTATACAATACACCATTATTAAGCATAACTCTTCAGAGTTATACTTACTGTATCCGCTTCTATGTGTCTGTGAACACTGAAGATGCCGTGGGACCGTAGACGCTTAACCCTATGTCCAACGATAACTGCCGTAATTTAAGTTCAATTGACTTGAAATTTTGCTCTTCAGGTGCCCGCAGGCGTTTTAACAGTTTTTTCGTCGTTTTTGAACTGTTGCGGCCGAAAGCTTTGACAAATTGCCACAAAATTTTGTGCAGAGGTGCTCCATAATCTTGCCGACATTATGTGAAGTGAATTTGGGGGGTTCTTCATACCAAAGGCCCTGTAGGAACCTTTTTTTAGTTTTTTGCCGATAAAAACCGCCTGTTACGGTCGATTTTCACCAATTTTTTTTACAGTACATGCTAGGAGCCTCCTGCAGAAGAGAGTTAGGTTTTTACTTAAATCAGGTACCTTCAGGTGTCTGATTTTAGTGTTTTAGCGATAACTGCTGTTTTTAGGGCCGATTTTCACCAAATTTTGTACGGTAGATGCTAGGAGCCTTCCGCAGAGGATGTTAAGGTTTTGGTTTAAATCAGGCACCTTCACAGGAGTTATGCTTATTTATGCCCAGTTTGCAGGGTTTATTTAAGGTGTCCTTCCTGCGCTACGGCAGTGTCCTTCCTCTCAAGCCAATACATCTGAGAGGCCTGCACTTGAGTCGACATGTTGCGTGTGGTAAAGTAGGAATAGAATGAGAAGAAGGTTTGCTTCAACGAACTCCGTGGCTGGTTACCAACACACTAAAAGTACTAAATACAATACATATCAGAAATCAGTGCTAAGGTTTAAAACTTCTAGTGTAATTTATGACACTCGCTTCGGTAACGGTTACGTACATTTATTTACCATAAAGTTTTTGATCAAGTTGACACTAATGTTAGATAGTTTCAAACCGCTGATTGGTTGAATAAAGTACAGTTTTGGAAATCGTTAGTCAACTTTCCGGGGTAATGGAGAGCAAGATTCATTGGATATCGGAATTACTTTACTTCGTGCAGCCAGAATTTTTAGGCGCTCGTGGGCAAGTTTCCATGGTTGTGTTACTCTATTGTAAACAGTTTTTATAAACAGCCAAACTTCAGGCAAGTTTGGCCAAGCCTCCAACATGAGAGTTAATAAGGCGATGCCAGCAAAAACGCAAAAAATATACCTTATAGACTACAAAGATTCAACTTTCATAGGCTTGAAAGTATTGACGTCATGAATTCCAGTACTTTTAACCTTCCTAATGAAGATGACTACCCGGTTCGATTTTAAACTTAGAATGTGTTCGAAAACTCCACAAGTTGACAATCTGCGCAATAACGGCTCTAAAAGTTTAGCAAAGTAATTTGCAACGGTCACGACCGGAACCAACTGTCCAATTTCATAAAGCGCTTGGACATTTGTCCACCAAAGATGTGGTGAATTCTGATAAATGGTTGTTAGCCTTAACGCATGATCCGACTTCTCGATAAATGTCACTGGCTTATCATAAGAAGGATTGCCGCTTGGTTTTGTGCAAATCGACGGGTTCTCCATGTTTGTTGGAACAAAAATTTGGTCTGTCTCCAGACAAAACGTTCGATTCACTTCCTCAGCTATCGATTTCAAACAATTTTTTTCCTTATCAGTGATTCCTGATGCTACCTCAATGTGATTTTCCAAATCCGTTGCTTATTTTGATTTCGAACGTGTGTATACATTTTTGTAACTGGACTGTGAGAGAAGTTGAGGCTTGGTATGACAAAGGTCCATCAAGTTTGTTGGAAACATTGGGGGCAGAAGTACCGCCAGTGAGCTGTAGACTTCTCCACCATACAAAACTGTTAGGGACACGCAAAGAATTCCCCATAGATTAATAACGGTTCTGGCCCCTCCTGTAAATCTCGCATCATGCCATTGGTCAGTAAGCGGAGCCACCACAGTTAGAAATATTACATCGTTGGGGTGTTTCGTTATTTTGAAGACTGTTATCAACACTAACACCAGAAATGCTAATAGTACACACCAGGCATTCAATTTGAACGGCGATAGGACACCACTCCATGTTGTTTGAAACCTATTCACTCTCCTGACAATTGATACCAATTTTATATCATTCATCCTCAAAATTGAGCTTATTAGACGCAGCATTGGAGCCCGTTTGGAGAGAAAAAGGATCTGCGTATTACCAGCGCTCATGGGCTGAAAGAACTTTACGAATCCTACGTTTTCGTTGAAATTTTCGTAATTAAATATTAGACTTGCATTAAACATCTCGTGGAATGCAAATAAAATCCCATACCACCTGTTTTGATTGTGAACGTAAAGCAAGTCACCATTCAGAATCTGAATGTTCAAGCCGTGATGATTTGTATGCGCAGCCATCCATATTTGTTCCAAATACTGCATCGTATTGTTTCTTAGTGGTGACAAGTAAATGTTCTGGAGATGGCTATTTTTATGTGCCAAACAAATACCACAAACCAACCAAACGTTGTAATTGTGAGACGGAGAATCCTTGCCAATTAAAAGCCGATAGTCCATGAATGACTTATAAAATATCTTGTGTTGAAATTCTTCCTTCCAGTTGATATCGTTTATAGGAATAGTACTCCAAAAGAAGACAAATCGTGGATTTATCATCCTCAAGTTGAAGTACACGAATTGAAATTGGATTGCCTGTCGAAGGTTCTGTTGGCTGCGAATGATGTACAAATGTGTGAAACCAAATCTCTCTTGACCACTCTCCAAGCCGGACAAGTTTGGGACGTTGTAGTATACGTCGTACCGACCCTGAACAGCTTTAGCTTGCGCTGAATTGTCCAGAATTTGTGACTGGTAGTTACTCACAAGAAAGGGCAGTCGCACTTTATTTGTTCTCAAGTTCGAGAGAAGGTCCAACAAAACGCGTTCAGACCTCACACACGACGGGGTCATGATAACGTGAACAATAGTGTTTGCAATATTTGGTAAGAAGTCCTCTACACTAATGTGAGGCATTTCGTGAGCTGGACGATCAAGGTATGAGCAATTACTATTGTCAAGTAGTAGCAGCAACTGATATGTGACAGCCAACAGTGTTACAAATTTGAACTCCATTTTACCTAGTTTTTAGCCGACGGTTTTGCGAGCGAACAAAAACAGTTCCACTTAAAGGTAGGCATCAGGCATAGGACGTACTCGGAAACCTGTAACCGCAGGAAGTTTTTCGTTGAGTGGTTTTCCGTTTAGTTTGTAAGTAGTAAGTATAGTCCGTTAACGATCAGTTAATACTACACGAACTTTCCACCGTAAGAACTTTGAACGTGTAAACTTTGTCCCTTTGTACTTTAAATTCAAATGTATTAAAGCTCCGCTGGCAACATGTATAGGCCTCAAGACCCTATTTGCAAGAGAAAGTTACTGTTTTTTCGGAAAATTGACTGAATTGTGCTAAGGTAAGGTCCTCCGTAATTGGTTGACGAGTTATCGTACAATCGAAAATTATAGTGACCTACGTTAAATGCAGGTTGCTTTTGACGCCATTAACCGAATTTATCCTGGATTCAAATTACAACCTATGGTTAAAAACGAACGTAAACAGTATTGCATCTAGATGCTTATCCAGTACGTCTTGTTCTATATATGTTTGTGAGTGTGCCTTTCCAACAAAAGCTTAATTTGCTTGGCCGGATGTGCATAACACTCTTCGTGCCAATACGAAAATGAGTTTTTTCTCGTAACCACTTTTCGGAAGGAACTAAAACTATTTTGCTGCGCAGATCGTTATATTGATTTTATTTCAAAGCCACACCTTGGATTTAGATGATGCTTGGACAAAAGCGTTTGATTTTGATATTCATACCCAACAGTTTTTAAAAACCAAATGAAAGGCATTGCAAAGGAAGGCAGAGGATCGTATCTCGAAGAAATTCTGTCACTAACACAAAGCTCTAATTTTTCCAATAATTGACGGTTCACGGACGGATATTTGGGCGTAAAAACTAACAAATCGAGATTGTGAAGTTCTTGGTGAGTTTATGCATGGAACTAGTATGGAAAAGTACTATATGTAATACTTTCACTGAACACGGCCATAAGAATTTACTAAAACTAATTGTGAGTAAAAACTAGGTTGAAAGGCCACACAGACAAACGTAAGCAATGAATTGTGCATATTTTTCAGGAAAAACACTGTTAACATATTTCTGTTTTTAGCCGGAACACCTTCGAGCACAAAAGTTACTGGCATAGCTATAGTAAGTCAGGCTTAACAAGATATAGCTCTGATATGGGCAGCCCTACAAATACGCCACGTCAGTTTTACATTCAGTGCGCACTATATTGAGTAGAAAAACAA
This sequence comes from Salina celebensis, assembly GCA_036561885.1. NCBI lineage: Eukaryota > Metazoa > Arthropoda > Collembola > Entomobryomorpha > Paronellidae > Salina > Salina celebensis. The sequence continues at coordinate 8,175 of JAAXOA010003054.1, forward strand.
TTTTCCCGGAGATAATTGGTTTTCGGTTAGTGAAGTAAGATATACTTTCTGAATTAACTGTCATATATTGATTTACATGCTGTAACCATCCAATAGCCCAAATAATATTTAGATGTTTTATACATGTGGCTATCTACTCAAAAGTTCATTTGCTTTCTCCTCGCATTAAAGTTTTCCACGTGTTTCATGGATTATATTGCCTAGAGATGGTATATAGTCAATGAATAACTTAACTTTTTTTCTGTTGCATGAATTGTAGTAAAATTTAATTGTGCTCTAACTATTGACTACTTTCAGCAAGATATATGAACATATCGCATTGAGGAGCTAGTTTTGCGAGCGAAGAATGGCCCACAAAAAATACTGCACATTTAAATTCAGGAAATTTGCCGGATCAAACTCCGTATAAAAACTTTTGACTCGTCAAAGCGCCAAACAAATGCAAATTTTCATTCCATGTTAAAAATAAGGCATATGCTAACATGTATCTGTGAGTTTTCGTAAATTCCCTGGTTGTAGAAATGGGAAGAACTATGATCTGATGCAGGCGCCGGAAGTGTTAAAATCCATTTCTTTTTACGCTCTTCCACGATACTCCGACATTTATTCGAACCATCGATACGAATACGTTGGAGTTTTTTTACTGCAACCATAGGTTTTCGTAGGGCTTAAATGTTCCACGTTAAAATGACTTCTTTTGTGATGTTTCATATGTTTGACGATTTTACCAGTCAGCTATTTCAAAATGTGACATTGTCAGAAAAATCTCCCCTTCTTCCTCTTGAAGATAATACAAAGTTATTTTTCATTTACAAATAGACCGAAAGTTATTAGATTTCCTTAGTGGGTACATTTTTCTGATCCACCCTGCATGTGTATTGCGTACTTGAGCAGTAAAATATATCGTTAGATTTCCATCACGAATTCTATTGCTCTTCTTGATTTTTTAGAGTGGCATTTTGGTTAACCCAACTCCAACATTACTTCATTTAATCACAATTGATTGGGTTCATTTTTTACTTATTTATTTGCAGTTTTATATATATATAATATATATATATATAATATATATATATACATACGTACATACGGAGTTTGAATTCAATTCGACGGAACTGAAAACATTCAGATGTTCTATTCGTTCGTAGTGAATACATAAACTATATTTGAAATTGCGCTGATGCGTCACTAAATACAAAGAACTTGTACAACTAATTAATCTAACAAAAACCAAAGGCTGACCGTGTAACTATGTACTGCGTCATTGCCATCAGAAAGTTCTACCTTCGTGCGTGCCCGTGCGTGGTTAACTGAATTCCAGCTTTAGGAAGCGCTTTCACCATTAGCCTTTCCCCTTTCTTCCATTTTTACGAAACCTCCAGTCTTCTTACTCGTTCTCAAAAGCTCGAATTTGATACTGTGTCCAACCTATTCTAATTTCATCAAGGATCCAGTACTTGAGTGAGAGTTATAACATGTTTATACTTAATAGAAAAGTTACTTTCCTTCTTCCTAAGACGTCAATAGCAAAATGCTGACATTATTGTGTATTGCATCATCGACAACTGCAAGCCCGAATTTTGCAGTTACAAGTCCATACGGGGCAACCTGAATCCCAACTGTTGGTACCGCTCTCAACAGGAACTTTTCCACCCTTTTGTAGGCTCGGAACCTCCAATACTTTTTGCAAAGTTCAACATCCTTGTATCCAATCCGCCGAAATATGTGGTCATTAAATCAAATCCAAATATGACTTGATCAGCAGCCGATGCGGCCAGGTAATAGCCAATCGGTAGAATTCCGTACATTGACAGAAAAACCTAACAACAGTAGGTAGACAAAAAAACCGCCATTCGAAAACAAATAATGAAACACAGAAAAGCAGTGGCTATATTGGCAGTTACAACATGTTTGAAAGCTTCATCAGGTCAAAATACGGCGAAAATCTTCAAATAATTTATTAACTGGGTAGGCTGTCATTTTCCGAGACAATGCTGGTAAACCATTTTTTTGTAATATCAATTAGACTCTTGGATTTGGATACAATCATTAGTTAATACAGTTCCTGCACAGAAATCAGTGTTTAATTTCTTGTTTCCAGGTCCAAACTTTAGTTTGTTTTGTGTTGTGCAAGTACGACGTTGGCAAAGCTAATCCAGGCATACGTAACGTATTTTTTTGGGCTCCACTATTACCATTATCCTCTAAAGAATACGGTTTATTGCTAACAAGCTAGTTATGGAGAATTGTATGATATACACCTAATGATACAGGTTGTATGTCCTAGTTTGTTGTTATGTGCTAAAATTTTAAACGGACATAATATAAACTCCATGAGCTGGCATTCTGATCCGCATACTCCTAATGGGCCTTAGAAAACTAATTAAAAAACTAAAGAAATGCAGGAATGAATAGGAATATGAAACGATGATACCTCAAGGAAATGCTGTGTCCTTGAATAATGCATTTTAAATCAGTGCAATCGCAACTGGGATCCGCTTACAGGAAAGTTGAACGTTTTTAATCGTTATCAGTAGCGACAAGAAACAAATCAAGTGGTATATATAATACGATCCAATGCATAAAATTTACATAAAGATTTAAAATAAATTTTTTAAAACCCCTACTAAACGGAAATAAACACGACCGAGTTGGAAACTATAGGTTGGAAAAACATTAGCAATAATTGGCGTGATTTTGAATATTATATTTTTATCGTGAATTACAATGCATAATTTTTTTATGTTGTATGTACATCTATTAGTCTATTATTACAAGCAAAGGTACAACTATTTAAAATCATGTATCCAAGTTGCAAGGCAATACGATACAAAGTTGTTTGTTTGTTTATTTACACAAGAAGGGATTGCAGACTGCACTTACTTGCTGTTTCAGTAAAAAACAATCCTTCCGGTTTCATTTTTTTGCAATTTTTTTTTCCAAACATTTTTCGGAAAATTCCGCACAAAACTTGCTAATGGGCTTTAAGAGAAAACATTTGATGGTCTATTAAATAACAATTCTTCATAATTTGGAATTGATGGAAATGGTTTTTGTTAGTTAAGAATGGAAGAAGAATAATCCATAACTAATAATTACTAATATACTAACTAAACGAGTAGAATTGTCTTGTGCTGAATCCAATAGCTCATTCATTCATCCATCAACTCTGACTTGCAATAGGAAAATGTGGGCCGGTCCCCAATCCCTAATTCCCAACAGGCCTTTACTAATTTTCCAACCTTTTCAGGCATTCGAGAAGGTAATTCTAGACGTAAGCCACGCTCCAGAAGCCCTACAAACTCGTTACTCCAGGAAAGTCCTCCATAAGGAACTTGGCCGAAAGTGTATATCTCCCAAAGTGTTACCCCATACATCCACACATCCGTTTTTTCGTTGAAGATCCGCTTTCGCAAGGACTCGGGTGCCATCCAACGCCACGGCAAAGGTTCTTCACCAGTTTTAACGTAAATTTTATACTTTTCCGTTCGACGTGATAAACCAAAATCACAAATTTTGCAACACATATCATTGTCTAGAAGGATATTCCTTGTTGCAATGTCCGCGTGCACAATCTATGTAACAGCACAAAACCCAGCTGTACATTCTGAAGTAAAAGTATTAATGTAATGTTTCTGCTTACGCCTTCTGATGCTACATATTCCAAACCGTTAGCAATTTCCCAGCACCACTTTAAAAGCAAAGCATGAACTTCGTCTGTGGATGCATTCATGTTGGTTGATAGATTGGTGTAAGTGTTATCGTTGTCGGTTGAATTGAGTGCGGTTGTTAGAAATTTCTGCAATGATCCATTTGAACAATACTCCAAAACCAGTGTGAGTTCGCCCTGTCTTAAATTTGCTGTGCGTATACCATAGTATTTAACACAATTCTGATGGACCCGCAAATGCCGAAGTGTTTCTGCCTCAGAAATGAGTCCACGGAGAG
>JAAXOA010003055.1:0-12117 GCA_036561885.1 Salina celebensis
TGGGGGCTGGCCACAGTAACTCCTACGGAATAGACCACAAAGCATCAATCATATGCCGTAACATTTTGTATTCACGCAAAACAGTTGTTACACAAGTTATAGCGTCATCGTATTCATTACCTCCATGGTTCGGAATTAATACACAAAGCCAAGTCGCCAAGTCCCTCGCTGGGTCCCCATTGCCAACCATTTCCTTTTTGGTTGAACAAGCACCAAAACAAAACATTTTTATCTATCATATTAATACAAAGAAATAGAGAAACTAAAAATATTCACCTGCATGAGCTGGAGCGTCGAGTTCAGGAATTATTTTAACCCCGCGTAATCTTGCATATAGCACAAGTTCCTTGATGTCCTTTGGAGTATATACTTGGGACTTAGAATACGCTCCGTACGTTGTCATCTACAAGGTTGAACATGAGATTTTTAGACCTTAACAATCAAACTTTACAGAAAAAAATCTAAATCGTTAATGTTACGTGCGTACATGAGGAATCCGCTTAGAGTAAAACGGAAAAGAGTTTGTATCAGTTATATGGAGATGGAGCATATTCATCTTATTGTACGACATTGCATCAACCATCCTCTTCAAATATAGAATAGGAATGAAATTTCTTGAGGTGTCGATCATAAGTCCTCTGTAGGCAAACGCTGGTCTGTCCTCTATTGCTACTTCCTTTACAACCTATGGTATTAATTTGACGTTTAGCACAAATTTGCAAAATTTTTGTAATTGTTCCTGATCGTATTTGTTATGTACCCGTAAACATTTGTTGAAGTCATCGTATGCAATAAGCTGACCTAATGTTTCCAGTCCATGACGTACACCAAAGTAAGTTGCTCCTACAATATCAACGTTGACTTGTGTCGCACCTCCCGTCTATTCGTTTTTTATAAAGCGTTAAATGGGTGCATAATGCATAAAATGAGATTTAAGATTTAGGCAACTGTCATACCCCATATTGCGCTGAAATCGTCAAGTTGTAGCTTTCATCCGTAGTTAAGGAGATCCTCGTGTCGGTATTTTGAGCGGTAAGTGTAATTGCGAGATAATTGTGCTCGAAGCTATTCTCTCCTCGCTGAGGTCTTTCCTGATCGTCTTCCTTAGGGCTCATCTGCTTGTATGAATTACACACTTTAAATTGTAGCCAGTTGAAACAATTTGTTGTAAATTCGTTCATGGCACCGTTTTTAATATTTGGGTCAGTATCATTCAATTGTCAAAAGGAGGCTTATGATGACCGACGGTTAGTCAAGCTGGGGGCAGACTTACTCTAAATAAGTGATCTAATAGCACGTTGCCAGCATATCCGAGCATTGCCTTTACAGCTTTATGGGGGGCATTGATTGCGACAACTTCTGCATTTTGTGCATAAAATCCAACCAACTGAGTCCCTAAAAATGTCTAAATTATAACAAAGAAAAAAATTAATAGTAATTTTTCATATGCACACGCAAATAAATTGCGGAAAACGCTTTCTCATTTCTCATCTAGAAAAACGCTTTTAATTGCATATAAAAATACTTCTTTAAATGGCACAACCGCCCTGCAGAGATATACAAACCTTTATCGTTGGATGTGGCCATAAAGCACCATAGTCACCACAAGTTAGCCAACAAACATTTAGGGACACTTGAGGACCCGTACCATTAGAAATCTCGCGTTGGCATGACATTCCATCTAGAACAGCGCCACGTCCATGGGGATGAACTGAAAATATATGTGGACAGGGGTAACATGAGTATTTAACTCTAACCAAACTATCCAACATTTTCAACCAAGCTGGATATTTAATTACACGTATTTCATAACAAAAATTTCATGCGAAAAAACATGAAACTTGTTTGAAATTATGCGATGCTTGAGAAACTATCAGAGAATGCGAAATTCATGTAAATAAACCATTGATTTTTACACTCACAAGCTTGGCTGACCATCCTTGTGTAGTTGCCTAGATGATATTGATAGCTGAAGGTTAGGTCGTGTCGTTGATGCTGCTGAGCTGGGAAGGCCACCAGGCTCGTTACTCGTTGCTCCCACAGTGGAAGATAATCTCTTTGCGAGTCCTAAATGCGTATGTGAACTACTACTTACACTACTGCTGGACGAAACGAGCGATTCTGACGTACTACTTCCAGTATTGTCATTTCCGAACTGAGGAGAAGCTGCCTTTTCATGATTAGTGTTTCTCAAGGCAGGTGATGCTTCACAGAGAGCGGATGGTATTAACTGAGAACAAACACTTATCAACACAAGGCTAGAATATATTATACATATCGAAGATGATCTCCCAAAATGATCACTTTTCGATGATTTTATATGAAATAGGTTTTGTCGTATTCTTTTATTAATTGTATGGCCTTCCCGGGAACTATTTAAGGAACACATTTTAGGTGACTCCAAATGAGCTGATGAAGTGCACACTGAAGTTTTGAACAATTTGCGACAAGTATTTATAGGTTTTGTCGTATTCTTTTATTAATTGTATGGCCTTCCCGGGAACTATTTAAGGAACACATTTTAGGTGACTCCAAATGAGCTGATGAAGTGCACACTGAAGTTTTGAACAAGTTGCGATTTGTATTTCTTCTAGACGCTGATTTAACATGTTCCATTGAAGGAAACGTTGTACGGGTTACTGGGGATGAGGTCTGGTTTGCAAGTACGCAGGTCTCATTCCTGCTTTGGCACAATTTCATTCTGGTTCTGGAGCTATGTTGACTCTTTGGCTAACTGATGTTGATAAAAAATTTTCCATAAAAACGTACGATTGCAGAGAGAAAGAGAAAACTGAGTTTGGCTACTCTAAATCACTGATTCATAAAGAATTTAGTTAGAGCCATGTATTTTGCTAAATTAAACTTTACTCGCACATTGTCACAGTGGTTAAATGAAGTGAGTGGCAAGCTGTCATATGAATATAATTTCTACTTACTACGCTCAGAAAAGTAAATGGCATGTATGAAGAAATTAAGTGCGTTCACAAATAACTCGTTGTATATTTTCATCTCATGCAGCTCTTTGATATTTTTATGTGGACTGAATGTTTTTTGGTCTACAATCGCCACCACTTGCGATTTACCAATAAAGCACAAAAAAATCTCACAAACAACAACAACCACGAAGAAACAAAGCCTTTTTCATAATAACTTCTCTACATTTTTATGGCAGTGCACTCTGCAATTTGAGATTGAGAGTGAATTTTTGGTTAAAAAGTGCAAGAAAAACGAATGGGAAGAATGGGAATACGCGAGACGCGATGAAAACAAGCAAATGTGAGGTAGTAGATCAAGAGGCAGAATGCCATCAAATGCCAAACAGATTAATAGTATGGTTAAAAACTTAAGTCTGTTATACTTATAATATATGTAAAAAACAGTTTTAATACCCACCGCGCACAACTGTCCGTTGTATTAGTATATCTTTTGATTAGTATGAGGTTTTGCCGAACAGAGAGTGAGAATGCAATCTTGTTGGCATGTGTATAACTGGTTATGGTGGATGAAAACGCAAGTAAAATTGAATTCAGTGACAAGCATTCAACGGTTTAAAAGGACCCAGATTATTATAAAGTAGTGGCTCTATTGTATGTAGTTTTTTTGTTGATATACGCGAGTTCTTTTTGGGTGCGTGGTTTAATCACTTTTTGCTCGACACACAGACACAGTAAACAATACTGAGATGTGGTCCTACAGAAATAAATTCAAACGGTAGTGGAAGTAGTAAATAAAATTTGTTGTCAATCTTGTTATTAATCAGCACTACGTAAAAAGGAAAGAACACATTTTGCTCTCTTTCAATTATAGTATGAAAAAGTCTGTCGTTTTACGTTGATGTGTGGTATTGGTATAAACCGTTCCACTTGTTTTTAAGTCATCTCAAAGTCACTGAGACAAGCGTGAGTTTAAGTACGATGCAAATCAGGTTGAAAGATTCACTTTTTTCAAGAGGAGAGGCTAGTAGCCTAGATTTTATATGAATTTTGTGTGAAAAGAAAATGAATGGCCAGAAACATTGCAGAGACTATGGCAGAAGAGCTTGTTTTCGTAAAACTAAAAACAAAATCTCTGTCATTAAGCGAGGAAGTTGGAGTTGCGGATGAAGATAAGAATTTTTCTTAATGTGACAAAGTCGCTTGAGTTTATAGTAGAAAACATGTTGCTGACCACCATCACCATGCTTAGTGCATTTTTTTTATAATGTGTAATGGATCTTGTTAGTTATACCAGAAGTTTTGTTGAAAGCTGATTAGTGTCCGCCCCACCTTGTACTATACTTGATTATAATGACAGCAGGAGAAAACTAAATATAGACCTCAGTGACCCCTAAAGGTTGCTTTGCCATTATCAATATATCACTTCCTACTACTACAAACTTAGTCGATAAGAATAAAATTGAATTTGTAATGCATAAAATGTTTTGCAAGCAAAACGCTGTATTCGTATCAATCAAAAAAGAGATAAATTCTCATTATATACGATAATGATGGTTTGGCTCCAGAAAAAAATCTAAATTATTGAAAATATCACCAGAATTCCAAATAAAAAACTTCTATGTTCTACAAAACTATGCACTGGACGATGTAATAAGTCATCTTTTATATTATGTAAACGATACAGTTCATCACTAATAGCCAAAACCAAATACATTTAATTCTAAATTCTAGATAGTCTTTTTACGACATGTACACCAGGGAAATTCCTCCTCAAGTTGAAAACGGTAAACTTCCAACGAATTTATCTTTTGTAGCCGGTAATGACATGGCAGGAGGCATGTTATGGAATTAATGCGAAAATACAAGTCACACGATGTCATTTTTGCAAAGCATTACATTTTATGCAACTATGATTTGCATGCGTACCGGATTTCCTTTCGCTTCTAGTGACCGTGTAATTAGTAATTAAACTTCTCTGCATCGTCCACATCTCTGAAAAGATGGTTCACATGCTTTATACGGTTCAAGGAACCGCTTTCATGATTAAAATGCATTTGCATGCGTGCTCCAACATTATATTTTTAAGAAGATGACTTTTTTGTACACCGCAATTACAAAAGAACAATTCGTTAGTTTCTCCTCCTGTTGGATATTTAGTGCGAGTGACAATCCCGAGCAGCTTTGGGTACAAGACGAAAATGAAAGTAGTCAATTCTAGGGTAACGAGTTGACGAGAGTATTTTCATATTTGGAGTTAGAATTTTAATATTAAAGGAAATACTACAGTACAATTATCAAATTATTATATAAAATACCTGACATCTTGCATATTGGCAAATGGCGAGCAGTTTGCAGATCATTGACAAATTTTTTGAGGCAAAAGGCGTATTTGAAAAGCGAGAGTCGATTGAAAGCATTCTCCTCCTAGTGCCATTTGGTCAGCTCATTGCTATGAAATTTGCTGTTGGTCTATTTTCAGTACTGTTTACAGTTCCTATGTTAACAAAAAAATCACGTTTTGTATGATAAGTTGAGGTGTGTCGGCCAAGACAAAGATCATTGGTGCAGTGGTGCATATGTTTACACGTTACTTCAAGTTTTGTGCATTGTTGATTTTTAAATGTAATCCTATTGCACTCCAACCTATTGCATTCTTCTTGACATTAAAATATTCTGAAACTTGCCTTGTTTTTATCGAATATGGCACGTTTATGATAACACTATTGTGGCAGGCCTAGGTAGGTGTATATCATTATCATATTATTGCTGATTTTTGTACCATCCGGCGGTCATAGTAAAAGGGTGGAAAAACATTCAGTATTCAGGTCATTTAATACCTAGTTTGTTGGAAAGTTGAAACTTGTAACTAGGCAAATAACTACGCAGGTTTAATACGAATTATGTGTCAGTTGGATTTTTACTAACTATTGGTCGAAATTTAGATACAGTTTGTTATACTACAAACAACATAACTAATATTATATAAACTTTTTTCAATTTTTTGAAGTTTGAAATGTATTCTTGAATTTCATACTTCAAAAAATACATGTTCGGGTTTCGTCCGAAAAAGCTTAAATACTATATAGTCTCGTACTACCCTGGTAATATGATTTTTTTGGTGCATGGTTCAGTTGTCAACTATAACTTCAATTGATTAACTATAGATTTTAGAATGCATTCAACAAAATCATAATGCGTAATTGTAATTATCGCAGGGTACTGGACATCGTTGTTACGCTATGCATATAAAATATGTGCTTCATATTCGGGAATTCGGAAATAGGGTATTGAGATTTTCTTTCAGAGCATAAACCTTTGTCTAGTTATTACATCTATGCATATTTTGTAGTTTTAAAATGAAATAAGGGAAAAATCATGAGGACCAGTGTAAGCTCCACAACTTTTTTTTCTCTGAATGTGATAAGTATAGAACAAAGTATACCAGAATAAATTTTTATGCGCATTGCAGTTTTTTGTTCCCATCACAATCTATACCGACATGAATGTCAAGAACACTGAATGCAATAGGAAATGCACATTTTTTCATACTTTTCACATCAACAGTATTAGCGCAAAATCTCTTGTCTGCAGCAATGCACACTTCAGACTTCACACTTACATCTTGTTTAAAAGTTCTGGCAACCGTTTCTAGATAACTTACATCAATGAACGTGACCACATTGATGGGCTTACTACTTATGCGAGGTCCAAAGCACTCGCTTAAACCTATAGACAGATGGAACTATCCTTAACTCATCGTAACTTCCATGCAATGCAAGCTACAACCACTTGAAAGAGAAAGGGAAAAAACAAAGTTTAGTGTGCGAAAATGTGATATACACGAAGAAGCACATACAACATATGAGCTTCAGACTAAAATCTACAATCATCATAGAAACAAAACCTAAAGTAATACATGTACATGCATTCACGCATCCACAAATGGGATAGAAGTGTTGCACAGGTAGTCCTACTCTATTCTACGCAAACAGTACAACCTGCGAAATTCACTTGTGCTTGGGAATTGTTTCATAAAGGAGCATTTCATTTTGTAGAAGAGTATGCATTGAAACAAGTAGCAAAATATGAACAAACTTTAGCATCAAAAGGCAAAGGATATTCTAACTTTTAATTTTAAATTGCCGCTGAGTACATTAGCAAATGGCGATTATAATGGATTGACGATGGAACATGCTTGAAACAAATATCTGAAGACATCAACACAGACAGGGCAGACAGACAAACCAGACTATATCCACATTTTGTTTGTACACTTGGTTGGTGCGGAAAAGAATAGCAAAGAAGAGTATGGGTTTGTCTCACGATGTTTGTAAATGACAATGAATGGATAGGTAGGGAAGGACTGTACGTGTACTGTGTACGTACGGAATAAAGGGCAATCCATAAGCACATTACATTTTTTTTTATAAAACATAGGATAGATATCTAATTTACGACAAAAGTCAGAGAACAAAAAGATAGTTCCAAACTGTGGGGTTCGGAAATGATTTTGTCCGAATACCGAGTTAAACCATGTTTTAAATTTTGCACTACAATGGTTTGCAAGACAATCGTTGTTAATTGGCTTGTTGAGAAAAATCAACTGAGAAATCTGTCTCGTTCTTCCTATTAAACGATCATGGTTTAGTCAAAACGTTTAGGAAAATTTAATTGGTTTATATTATAAAGAAAACATCAGTCATTATTACAAAAGTGAAAAATAAAAATTGCACGACAAGTCTTAATAGCGTATTTGAAGCAAGCCAATTTACAAATGCAAAGCACCCAATTATGCGTTCGTTGTGATCACGTCTCAGTTGCAGTGCGTATTTTAGCTCCCACATTGTTGTCCATTCGCAAAAAATAATCAGTGCGTAATTTGAAAGTAAAAGCGCTGGATAAAATTTGGCCCTATTGTCATGAAATTAATAGATTGAGTTTATGTGCATGTGAGAAAGTATTGTTTTGCTGGAAAATCTATCATTATGGCACGAAGACCTGCATTCCCTACACCTCGTAAGATATGCCTTTTTAAATCAGGCTTATAAAAAACTGGATCACAATAATTGATATCGTTTTGTTTTTCGTAGTGAATCTAGAGAGTATCAGTGGAGGCGCATTTGGTCAAGCAAGGAGCAGAAGAAGGTTGGAACTCAATTTGGGAGGTTTGGACACAAGGATTACAAGGGAGCAGGAAGAAACGGAAAGAAAGTTCCGAGAAATCGACAACAGAAATGGACATATCAAAATTAATAACAAGGTATGTAAAATAATATTGTCTGTCAAATACCGCTTGATAAGATTGGTTATAATTATGCTTAAATATAAAATTCAGGTTTACAAGACGAAAATTGACGACATGGAGCACTTAGGAGAACTTGGAAGTGGAACGTGTGGGCATGTTGTACAAATGTTGCACAAACCATCCAAACAAATACTAGCTGTAAAGGTATGTCTTAAACTTTTATTCAGTTCTTGTTGTTGTAAGATTACATAAATTATTTTGTGTCTTGTGTGTTCAATAGCAAATGAGACGGTCTGGAAATCATGATGAGAACAAAAGAATCATAATGGACTTGGAGGTGGTCCTGCGTTCCCATGACTGTGCTTATATAGTAAAATGCCTAGGATATTTTATTACGGACTCTGATGTCTGGATTTGTATGGAAATGATGACAACGTGTATGGACAAGCTACTGAAAAAGTTAAATGCTCCCATTCCAGAGAAAATAGTAGGGAAAGTAGCTATGGCGACAGTCAAAGCCTTACATTATCTCAAGGAAAACCATGACGTGATCCATAGGGATGTGAAACCCTCAAACATACTTTTAGACGAGTTAGGTAACGTCAAGCTCTGTGATTTTGGAATTTCCGGAAGACTTGTTGATTCAAAGGCCAAAACTCGTGCGGCAGGCTGCACAGCATAACATGGCAGTAAGTGCATTATAAAAATTCAAGTAGCTTTTAAAATGTTCTGTTAACTAATTCAAACTTACTTCTATTTACAGCCAGAAAGAATTGATCCTCCAAACAAACATTCTCCTACATACGATATACGAGCTGATGTTTGGAGTGTTGGAATCACGATGGTGGAACTAGCAACGGGAAAATTTCCCTATGGAAATTGTCAAACAGACTTTGAAATGATGACAAAGATATTAAATGACGATCCACCCGAGTTACCAGCCGGCAAGTTTTCAGCAGAATTTGTTGATTTTGTCGCAGTCTGTCTACGCAAAAACTTTCACGATCGCCCTAAGTACAGACAGCTTTTAGAGCACCAGTTCATCAAAAACAGCGAACGAAACGCGATAAATTTGCAAACATGGCTGGACGTAGTTACCGGCCCGCGTCGAATTTTCTATACAAGTGGTTCTCTCAACTATCCCCATGGAAACGGTCGCCACTCAGGTCGATTGTATCGTAGTACAACTAATCCTACATCGAGTCCTAGTCCAGGGTCAAGCGGAGGACGGAGTCGTTACGATGATTTTAATCTGCCTTCACCCCGTCCCAGTGCTAGAGACTATGTTTTCCATTCCGATTCCTCGTCAAGCTTAAGGACACCATCAACACCGGGAACACCTAGTCCTAATGCTCCACCGGAACCTCCACCGAGGTAACATTATCATTCTAAACTGATGATCACTGCAAAATATGTGGAATTTAAACAATATACATGATACTTTTAGGCGAAGTCTGCACACTCCAACAAATAGTAGTAGCTCAAGCAGTGGAAACAACCTCAGTAGCCCCAGCCCAACTTCCATATCAATGTCCACCAGCAGTCCATCACCGGACTGCCCTCAACCACCTGTACGGAGGTATTTCTGCACTCGCCTATTTTTTACGCCTGAGCCCACGCGCAAAAGATTCTTTGAATTTTCACCAAATGGTCAAAACTATCCTCATTAGAGTTTCCAGTTTTGCCTGTATAGGAAATGGTTTTGGGCGGATTTTTACAATATATCAAAATATTCTATGTAAAACGGGCTCATTTGCTGCAGTCTATGCATTTGCAAGTTGATATCTAATGCTTTCACTTGTCTTACTCTGTTGCTCTTGTTTTGTACTTTAACTCTTAGTTTTGTAAAACATTAAGTTGCTTTTGTTCGTCCTATTGCTAACTGTGCTTGAAAATGCATGCTTGAATCACCCTCAACTTATTTTTCATTCATTTTTATTCTCTTTTCTTGAGTTTGTGAAAGCATTTTTTAATTTTTATTCTCAACAGACTACGAACAATGCTGCTGTGCTACCCTAACTGTTGATTTCAATTTTGTTTTTTTGGACTGACTGTTCGGAATGGAGCTGTTTTTAAAAATACTATAAAACTATATCCCTAACTCTTTAGCATCATGAAGAAACACGCACTGCATGTCGACTATTTTTATGTTATTTTCGCATCCAAAATTGTATCACAATACTTCTTATTTTGTTCCGTATGTTTTTCGTCTCTCTACAACGTTCGCAAGCCGCATTCAGAAAAACAGTTTCGGGAAATAGTTTCCATTGTGTTGGCTAGGAATGTAATGTATTCAGAATGCGTTTGGAAAATATTCTCATCGAGTCTCCAGAAAAATCCCCGTGAAAGTTCTAACAATTCATAACCAAAATATATATTAGGTAAGATTTCAAGTGCCAATAGTATATGGACTTTTTTTGTTTAATTTTCGGTTACAAGTCATTTTGGACTCAGGATGTTTACGTTTAAAAGGAAACTTCCTTTGCTCCTATAAAAACCTATGACGTTTTGCGACGATAAAGACGAACCATTCCGTCAATTCAATGTCAACTATGCAAAAGCAATAATGTATAACTTATCCATAAAACCTGTAGAAATCAAAGAGGATAACAAAATAACTAGACATTGACACAATAATTTTCATCCAGCCAAGTTGCTAGCGTTTTTTTTTGTTCAATAATTTCATATAGTGCCGTTTTCAAACTGTACTCTACTCCCAAAGACTTTTTTCAATATTCTGTTTTTCATGTTAGATTTGAAGTTATAAGATTTTATATTGCTGTTGTTTTGTTTTGGATTATTCAAACAAAAAAAGAAAACTATCTTCATGACTGGAAAGACATACTTTTACTAATTAATCCAGGAAAAAAACCATACAAAGAATCGCGATTGAAGTTTTATGTCGTAATTTAATAAAAAAAAACTCGATTATTAGTTCTCGATAATATCGCAATGTAGTCGTATTTTGATACTACGGTTTAATATATAAGTATATCATTATATCAACAATACAAATTGTTATTATTGTCATATAACTATATTTATGTCAGGGAAAGTACACTATCTCAATACTAAGTATTTAAAAAATACATAATTATGTTGAACGACCGAGGAAACGTGTGGACTCACGTTTACTAAAAAAATATCTATGATTAAGTCACTATTTAAGTAATAACTCCGCATAGTTTTTAATATCTGTCTTATATCTTTAAAAAAAACTACTACACCGTTTTACCGCAACTCACGTTTACTAAAAAATATCTATGATTAAGTCACTATTTAAGTAATAACTCCGCATAGTTTTTAATATCTGTCTTATATCTTTAAAAAAAACTACTACACCGTTTTACCGCTGTTTAAATGAGATAAAAAAATTGTAAAAGATGCCAGAGCATAGGTATACTATTTAAAGAGAAAATCAACAACCCTTGAATTGTGTGGTGTATGTGGAAGAGAAAAAAAATTGATTAGATTGGCTTTACGAGGAATCAACACTGTTACTAATTGTATATGAGCTAACTATGTGTCGAGCAATATGACGATCGTTCCGTGCAATGAGGGATATGTGCTGTAAAGTTCCAAAAAAATTAAAATATATAAGTGAAAAAAATGCAACATTTCAATAATTTCCTCATCTTTAACATAAACTTTCGGGTGGTGGGACATGTAACAAGTTAAAAACACTTTTCTAGGTCAGTGCCGGCTCGTAAGTTCCTTACTCATCTTACATAGTGCCGCACCTGGCACACCTCGTTTTAAGCAGGACAACGGGCGGAATGCTCAACACCTTGATTTTCTTACTGCAATTTGTAGATTCTGCATTGCTTATTGGGCTTTGAGCCTGTCATCTGTCATCAAGAAACAAGCCATTTTTCACTTTTTGAAACTTTTGTCAAACATGCATTTCCTAATGTATGCTAATTATATGCCATCGGC
>JAAXOA010003056.1:0-12112 GCA_036561885.1 Salina celebensis
TAGGCGTCCAGTATTTGCTTTCCATTAGCTCCGAGCCCAGGAACGCACTTACAAACCCAAGACAGGCATAGATGAAACACACCACTGTTGCAATTGTCGAGTGTGAAATCTAATTTTACAATCAAGATAATTTTCTGCTACATAAGATTCACATTAAAATATTACTTAAAAATGCATACTTTATATGGCGGCGGTGTGTAGGGCAAAGACTTTGTGGATTCAATATACTCAACAACCTCTACAAAACTGTCACTCTTTTTCCACAAACTCCACCATGCATTCAATGTCAAGCCTAGACTGCAGATAGTGTGAAAAATGCGAAAATAAACGACTGGATTCCATTGTTCGTTTTCGCTTGGGAAAGCCTTCCTTACGTCAGTTATGCGTGTGAACAGCGTTGCAACCGTTACGACACCACAAACAACCTGTTAATTTAGACGAAAACAAATTACAAATCACAAAAAAATGTTTTCTCACAGAGGTATTTACCAATTAGATAAGCATACCGACTGCAGTATCCATTTCTTGGCAATATTAGTCCCGTCGAGTTCACGGACAATGCGAAAAGGGCAAATGCAGAGGCAGTATGCGAACAGAAAGAAAGCCCGTAGAATCCCCGCATGGGTTTGGTCACTTCTTAGATACTGATCTACGGATCGGTCGGGATGACCTTTTAAACTGGGGTATTCCTTCAGCTTTGGGTTGACAACAAATATCAGGTCAGAATTCCTCATGGAGGTTATTTGTGCCTTGGTCAACATATCTCAAAGGTGAAGAATAAACTAGAGGAAAAAAGTAAAATATGCACGATTCAAGTTGTCTACCTTTCTTTACTTAAAAATGGAAGGTTTTAGTTAAACTTACACTGCGTACTACAAAATGTTTACTTTAACCGTCAGAGGAAAACTTTCTTTGAAGCGGACGTATGCATTATTATCCATTTTGTTAAAGTGTATAAAAGATTCCTCATTAGCTTCTTTACGAGGGTAATTTGTCCTCTAAACGAGTTATTTTATCGATCCGACAAGTGTTACTTTGAACATTTCATTGGAAGCCTTTGTCACCTCATGAATAACAAATACCAAATTGTAGCTTCCCCGGCGAATGAGTTCCATTATCATTATTTTCATTGACATTTTCATGTTTCTATTGCTCGGGTCAACTTATGCTAAATGCTCATCGTATGAAATCATTTGAAGGGGCAATCAGAGACACTGATCTACAAAATATAAATTTTTCAACATCATTAATTACATAACGCACAACAAGTGCAGATAAATGATATCTATTAAAATATCTATTAGTTTCATCACAATTTGCTCTACAACCATGTATGGATTTAAATAGACCGGCTTATCTTTTACAAACGCATTGATAATCCAAGCCTGAATCCTATTCAGGGCATACAGCCTACGCTTTGTCTAGGTCGATAAAAACATTACATGCCAATGCAAAAATTTGTATGAGAACCTGCATTTTTTTCAATTTGTCAATATCAACAGCACGCGCTTCTTTTAAAATGCAAGGAAGTTATAAAAAAAGAAAAAAAAAACTTTCAATTTTGTCAACAGACATCGCTAGCATACACATTTATTTGCACGACACACAGTTTGCTTGAAGTTTTAAAAAAATGTTTGCGTAACATAAAGCTCGATAATATTATCATTTATCATTGATAGCACACGTAGCACACAAGTTTCATTGCCTCATTTTTTAACGGATGAAGGTATAAAAATACTGATACATAATATTTTTTTTCGTATTTATATCTAATGAGACATCTAACAAGTCGCTAATCATGTCTTTAGTGTACTTGTCTGCTAAAACCAGTTAAAAATACAAGGTTTTAAAATGAGTTACAAAGAAAAAAGGAAACGTTACAACAATGAATTTTTTTTTAAAAAACAAAAGTAATGATTACATATTGTATTATACAATAATACTAACCTATGACTAAAATTATCTTGTGTTTAAAAGATAAAAATATGTAATTTTTATACATTGATGGCATAATATGCATTTTTGTTTGTATAAGTTAACTTAAACTGAAAACACTTAATGAGCGGCCGATGTAGGATTAGCTTCACTTGAGTTTTTCCTATTTTTGTTTGGTTTACGAACTTTACGTAGTCTTCTCCCGGGTTTTACATTCGCTGGATTGACACGTTTCCTGTTTCGCCTTCCAGACGCTGATGATGAGCCACTTCGATGTTTGCTCTTATTAGGTGAGTTTACGTAAATTATAGGAGATATAAACTTGTTACCACGTTCGGCGGAATAGTTGGATGTAACCTCTTCTCCGCTGTTTTGTGGTGACTTGGAAATGGTGACAACTTCGGTAGACTCATCACTTCCACTAGAGCTTTCAGATTGACTGTATTCAGAGCTTTGTTCACTCTCACTGGATTCATTCATTCCAACGCTGCGATGAATTCCATGCTTTAGAAAAGAATTGAATAAATTGTCAATATGTGAAGAGACCGTTTCATGTGAATTTGGAGCCCGTTGTTGTTGAGTATTGGGCGAAGACAATGTTGTAACTGGTCTGCTCACAACTGGATTCTGGGCTGGTGCATTATATTCAGCTGGACCAGGCGGAGGAGGTGGAGGAATGGCTGAAATTCTAAATTGGGGTTTGGGGGAGGAACTTGTTGTTGTATAGAGAGGGAACATGGGTCTGAGATGAGGGTCCACGGGCCCAACGTTTTCTAAGTGTATTTTTGCATTGAAATTTAAGTCAGGTTGTTGAGCACCGAAGGAGTTTACCTATAAGAAGAGTGAAAGGTTGCTGGGAGTTTCCAGAGTTGGCTGGAAAATGAGTTGACAGATTTTGAAGATTCGCCCACTTGAGTATTAATGGAATAGTATGATGTTCGGATTGAGGTTGCCCGGGTGGAAGTAGGGGTGGTGGAGTAGTCGTTGTAGTTGTGGTGGTCGTTGTTGTAGTTGTTGAAGGGGGCTGGGCATAGGTTGATGTGTCATTCTGGGAACTGCCGGGGTTATTTGTGATACCGTTGTAAAACATGTACGACTCGCCTAACAAGGATTTTATGAACTCCGCAGGGGAAGTAAAAGCAGGAGCCGGCTCCGAACCGGATGCATTGGGCATATATGTTGGGGCATAGTTCATCATAGCGAAGTTCCTTACTGTACGGGGAGGATTTTTCCCATCGGGATTCTGCGCAAGAGAATTGAAGTTAATACCTGGAATTGTTTCAAGATTAGGAGCAACTGTATATAAACCTTGGATCGATGAGGGAGCCGTTTCTGCGCCTGCTTTCGGTCTCTGCACCTGGTAAATCGGGCTTTGCTCAGCCTTAGAATATGGCAGGTAATTATTCTCATTTTGATATTGCGAAAGCAGGCTCTGATTAGGCAGTTTAGCAGAGGGTGGGGTTACTTGATAAAGTGAGTTGTAGTAGTTTTGCAAAATTGAATTTGTTAATGGATGTTCAGTTGGTTGACTTTTGGGCTCATTATATTTAAAAGCAGTTTTAGTTTGGGTAGCAGGGTGGTTAATATTAGTAAATGTATTAGAAGCAGCGGTCCCTTGATGAAACTTGCTGTTAGTAGGGTCAGATAAAATACTATTTGAGAAACTACTCGGAGAAGAAATTGATGACTGAAAGGCCAGTTGAGCAAGAGCTTCAGGCGTTGGTCTCTGATATCCGGTGGGGTATGTGGGTAGAATTGGCGATGGAGCAGTATGTAGAAACTCAGCCTCCGGGTCAAGTGGACTGGCAAGTTGCTTAATCGGCTTTGGCTTTTTGGACGTGGTTGTTTTTACGAGGTCTTCGATGTCATCGTCGTCAATTGGCGTGGGAGAGGTAGGTAGACTTCCCCTGTGACGTGGATCGTTGTACCTTAAAAAGAAAACTTGAGGCGGTGCTGGCTTCAGAGGCGTTGGTGTCACCAATTTGATTGGCGTTCTGGCGCCGCCCGATTCAGAAAGGACATAAACCAAAGTCTTTTGCTGTGGACCAGAAGGCACCTCCACTTCCGTTTGTTGGGTTGGTGTGTCCGGAGGCTTTATAAAAATTACTTTTATGTGTTTTTCCGGCTTCTTTCCCAATTTGATCACCTTAGGTGGCGAACTTTCCTCAACGTCTTCAGGTGCTACATGGATTGATATGTGCTTGTAAACTCTTCCTTCTGAAGGTTTTTCTTCTGGCGACTCAGGAACATTTAAGGACACCTCATCAGGAGGAATTTCCTTCGCAGATTTTGCATACTTTGGCCTAAGCACTGGTACAGGACTAGTAGTGGAAACTTCAATTTGTGAAGCGAGATGGTTGTATGAAATTTCATCCTCTGAAACACACCTTCTTCGTCTTGGCCAATTTGACAGGAAAGTACGGCTGTTTGGTTGGAGGTCCGAAACTGGGAATGAACCCGCGTTGAAGAACGGGTTTTGGAAATGATGGGTCAAATTCGGAAGGTGAGGATAACGTCGTAGGAGAAGATGGCTCCGAAGAGTAGCCATTTTGTACCCTTACTTTACCATTTGATGACAAATATTTTTCGGGTGGCCTTTGAGTCGCTTCCTCTTCTTCTTCTGATGGAATCTCAGGCTCTTCAGGTATAGGGGGACGATCGGAGAAATCGGGAAACGTTGGCACAATACTTTTATGTCTGTAGTTATATGTCTTCCCGCTTTCCTTTCGACCAAATGTGTCTAAATTATTCGTGGAAGCAGAAGTCTGTTGGTTTAGGAGTGGAAACTCATACGCCAACGGGGCATTTTGGGGAGGTGGCGTCTGTGTTCGGAGTTGTTCAATCTGTTGCAGGGTTCTCAAATGGTCATTCTTATCAAACAAACGCTTCGTTACCAGAAATCCCGAGTAATTTTCTAAGCTTCCTTTGTCTTCTCCTTGAGGATTATTTTGACTCTCCCCAAACGGATCTAAATACGTATTCTTTCCCTTATCAGAGGAAGACGATAAAAGAACGGATGTATGACTCTTCCAACTCTTGTAAACTGGATGGAACTATGGCATGTCTTTCACTGGCAAAATATTTATGTACATTGTTCACTTGATCGGGTGAGGTATAAAGGAGGTGGTGTAAGTCCACCGTAACTACCACTCACTAAACTAACACTTCCGCTTTGATGATTGTCATTTTTGTTATCATACGAGCCAAAAAAGCTCGGCTGTTGTAGCGCAAAATCAGAGCCTTGCTGCTCCTCATTGCTTCTATACTGTCCAAACTCTCCATAGTCAGTGTACCTCCCCTGGTCACTTTGAAATCCTTGACTATACTGCGCAATTACTGGAATTGCTCCAGCAAACCAAAGAAGAATCTATATAAAAGAAACAAATGAGGTTTGTAAACATGAAAAGTACCATTGCGCAAAACTATACAGGATACGTTTTGCTTTTTGCCACTTACGATTTCCTTCATGGTTGCTTCCTGCCTTCAACTTTGCACGTATGTAACAGATAACCCATAACTACTACGTCCGAAAACGAAGTTTTTTTTGTTTCCTGAAACACATTCACTAATCCGGCATTTTTCGAAAAGTTTTTTGTCGTCACAGAACAAAAGTAAGACAAACTGTATCACACTAACCAACTAAATGATTTCCTGAACCACTTATCACTTTCGCTTTTATATAACCAACCGATTGAGCCTTTGGGAAATTTCAAAAATTATGCAGAAACAGTTTTTCTAGTTTGGTGGAGCAAACACGTTTCTCGACAAAGCTTACAAGTGCTCATCAGCATCCCATTTTTAGCTTTGGTCGACATACGACAAAAATTTTATAATTTGATGGTTGTGTGACTTACTTAACCGTACCTTAATACTGCAGGCTCTCCCGTAAACAGCATACAACTTGGTCTGCCGGTGGGAAAAATATAGGATGAATCATGCAGCATCAGAAAATTACATACATTTGAAACTTCAGATTATATAATCGTATTGCAAAATCATAAATCTTAACTTGTTATTTGCAACAAGTACATGCGAATATGTGACAGGTAAAACTACAATCAAAAGTGCATTAACACGAGTAAAACAACTCCTGGCAATACCGCAATTTTATATACAGTATTGACACAATTATGTGAACAAAATGGTCAACAGGCACACACCACCCTGTTGTTTTTAAATTGAGAATCGTGCGATGTTTCACCTAAAAGGTATTATAGTGATATAGGGAAATGCATCAAGTGGGGTACCTTACTGTGCTGTTATAGACCCAATCATTTCTGAAATGGATTAAGTCACCTCTGGCAAAATTAATACTGGGAAAACAAATTAGTACTTGTTCACGATGAAACAGTTTGCGATAAATAACATGAGTTGAAAATTATAGGGTAGGCGAGGCTATAATTGCTGTAATTCGTCACTAAAATTAAAAGCTGTGATTCTAGAAACATTAAGTTGATGCATTTGTCACAAGAGAGATTAAAGTGTGATTGCAAAACTCCTTTTTAAAGTGATGGATTAATTTTGTTAACTAGTTTAGATATGGAAGAAATGTAATTTAATATGGGTAATTGAATCACGATCTAAACATAGGTAATAGTAATGAGTAGTATCTTGTCAACCGGCCCTATAAAGTGGTCGTCTCCATTTGCTGAAAATACTCGATTTAGATCAATTCTCTTTAACACGTGATGATGATTTTAAATAAAACTTTAGGTTGGATGATATTTGTGTAGTATTTACAGTTTTTAGATTTTTTAAAATCATACACAGGTGAAGATTATGTAAAAACGGTTGAATTAAAGTAAAACTACTGAAAAGCTTTAAATACTGGTTAACCACCCACAGCTTATGATTTCTCTTCGACTGGGGGCAAGATGACAGCTTTGAATTTCTGAAAAGAAAAATCGAAAGACAAGAGAAGAAAAGATAACGCATAACATTGTGGTCATGTCAAAAAGTCTGTTGCTATTACTGTAATATAGAACTCTTTTTCGTTTTTCTGAGAATCCTTGCTGCAAACCATGTCAATCATGGGTTTTCTAAACGGAAGGTAAAAGTCATGCCAGTTCTGAATGATAATTTTCGTACGAAAAATTAAATCATGAAAGCCTGTTACATATCAATGAGCCGGTACTTGCAAGTTTATGAATCAGTTTCTTTATGTTGGTAATTCAATAGAAACATGCGAAATTCTACTAACTAATTGTACTTGGGCCTGTAATGAATACGGCTGGTCCCAATCAAAATTTGATGTTCTCACAAGGAATTAAAATTGCGTGGACGGGCAAAATTACGGTTTGTAAGATATGATCGTTGAACTTATATTTAGTCATGCAGTTTTGTTATATTCCCATTGTTAGATTTTATGTGCAATGTGTTTTTTGACAGATTTATGATATTTGAGAGACATCCCTTTTGTGAGTTTTTATAGCAGAATATCTCACCTCTGGGTCGTTTTTATGTTAAATAGCATATGCTCCTTAAGCGGTTTGCTTTTCATTCTTCCGCGTCATATGGAATAGGACATTACTTTGAAATGTTGACCCACCTTTAGCATACAAACTTCCGTTGCGTAACAAAACCTAACCCTGTAAAATATTTTTCGATCAGATAACGCCCATTCAATGAAGCATTACTTTCGTTCCATGCTTGTTAAATAAATTGAATTGTTTAAAATACTATATTGAGACTTTGAGACACATATTTTTATGGGAGGACCACACAGTTCGTTTATTCAAACGTTGACCGTAAACAATTTTATATGGATGCATCGTATATTTATCTTAACAATGTATGACTGACATGCATAGCATGACTAAGTTTTGGAGTATACTTTCCCCAAATATGTCCTACACTAGTTTGAACACTTTTTCAATATAACATTCATTTTCACATATCTTACCCAACATTCACAGCAGTCTTATAAAGTTATGAGCTATTTGTAAGTAAAATTCAATCAATGCGCGGACAGTTGTAACAAGAAGTGAAAACTTAGATTAACACCGAAATATACGTAAAGTTAAAGAAAGCAACAAAACACAACAACAAGAGCCCTGAGTATTCTTAATAAAAAATATTTCATTTAAAAAAGGCATCCAGATCTGACTTCATCACTGTTGCCTCATCTGGAGTAATTTCATTTATTTGTCCTGTACTGGAATAGGACATGAGTGGAGCATAAACATCCAATCCATAGTCCCTATTTCGCTTGTGCCTAAAGGAGGACAATTCTTCTGGAGAGTATGATTCCTCATCTAACCGCCAGCGCGGCTCATGCAAACTATGTCTGTTAATCTTATTGTGATTCAACGCGTCAGGTAAGGAATATCCTTGTTCGTCGCCATTGCCATATCTCATTGAGTAAAATTCTCTACCGGATGTTGTCCTATACGCTGGGGCGGAATCTGATGATGACTCCTCAAATAACATCTCCATTTGCCGCTCTTGATCGTATTCTGACCTGCTGTCTGAGCTATAGGAATCTCTGTATGAACTTCCAGAAGTGGCAGTGTCACTCTGTGTAGGAAGTTCGCGGTTGGAATGACGCCGAGATGGAAACACATCCCGGTCCGAATGCTCATTTTCATTTCGGTTTCTTGACGTTTCACGAGAACTACTAATTTTTTGACTGGATTTTCTTCTTTTGTTAACTTTTCTTTCGGTTTCCGGCTCTTCATTATGTTCAGAAGGTAGAGGATAAACGCGGTTTAGTTGGCCGATCGCGAGGTAAATCGTATTGAGAGGAGTCTCCGGTGGGGGGATGATACTCTTTGTGAGACTCATCTTTAGGATACATATTTCTTGGTCTGGGTTCTTGATGGGAGTACTCCTTGCGTGGTTCCATAGTACCTAATACTTCCGATCGACTTTCCTCCCGCGAGAAATTCCTGCGAGGTTTTGGTATGATGCGGAGAATGATCATGATGATCAGGGGTACTTTTCCTTCCGTTTTTAGCTTCATGTGGTCGTCTTCGATCACGCGATCTCTCTCTTGTTGAATGTCCATGCTCAGTCTTGTCAGTTCCAGTTCGCTCACGAGACGATTCCTTGGCGCCATGAGCTGGAAGCTTTTTCTCATTCGATGGTCGGTCATCCATTTTAATGGGATTGCGATTTGGACCTTCATTTGTCTTTGGAAAGCGTGTTTTTCTTTCAACAGCTTCAGTGCGATGATTGCGTTCTTGTCGTTCATCTCGGAAGGGTCGAGGCTTCTTAATATCATCCCTCTCTTCATGTTCTCTTTTGGCACTCCAGTTTGGAACATTGGGATTTAAATCTGTATTTGTTGCCGGTCTGCTCTGAAAGTGATCCTCCTGGGAGTAGTGACGATATTGCTTGTCATCTTCCTCATGGGGACGTCGCAGCTTCATATCCTTGGAAGGTCTGTTAAGGTGTCGATCGTCTTCAGGGTGATTGTGATACTTCCTGTCTTGATTTCCAATAGGACGACGTGATGGCGGGCCTTCGTAGTGTTCATCATCCCTAGATTCAGGGAATTTGTTGTCGCCATGTTGTATTGCCTGCCTGTGAGGTTCTGGTTGTTGCCTAGGAGACTCTCTCCTATCCTCGGGGCGGGGTTGTCTCTCACCTTCATTAGAGTAACGTGGAAACTCCCGATTTTCGGCACTAGTCGGGTTGCGAGCGGTTCTTTCCTCGTGCTGGGGTCGATGTTGATCCTTGGAAGTTTTTCTTTGAGTGTCACGATCTGAGAATGGAATTGAGTCTCTTCCTGGAGGTTGTTCATCGCGCGGAGGGCGAGACGGTCTTGAATCCATTTCATATCGAGAGGATGACTGCTGTCCATGAACAGTTTCACGAGAGTGATGATGACCTTGTTGCTGGTCAAGGTCTCGGATGGGATCCCTGTGGGATATTCGCTCGTCACCAGAATGGAAATTACTCTTGGATTGTCTATAGTCTCCTCGGAGTTCACTGTTTGAGTTTGCTTTATCACGAGACGTTTGATACCTACTTCCTTCATCATGTTTCTGGTCACGATGGAATTTTTCCTCGTCATAGTGCTTAGATTTCGAACGTTCGTTTCCAGAAGAGGTGTACGGCCGACTTTGATGCGCTTGTAATCCAGAGGAAAACTGTTCGCTTTGTTTTGCCTCATCCCTGTTGGAATGCGTGTCTAGTTCCTGTCGCCGACCTTTTTCCCTGCTGTTTCTGTAAGGCAAATCCTCTTCATAACGGTTTTTCCTGGGCGCTGAATTATCATCGCCGTGGTGTCTTTGTTCTGAATCATGACTTCGATAATGAGAAGATTTTTCAGTATCTCTATAATATTCACGTATTGGTCTTTCACTTTCATATTGACTTTGGGAATTATGACGGTTGGACGATTCCCGTTGCAACGGAGAATCTCGCGAGCTTGGAGCCCTTTGCAAATCGGCGTTTTCATGATGATTGGTCCTTGGATGGTATCGCTCATTACGCTCCTCGGTTTCATCTTCAGGTAACTGGTTTCCTCTTTTTGACTCGCGATGACTGTAACGCTGCGGCTCCCTGGATTCTTCGGAGCGGCCTCGGTTGCCATAATCACCAAATTTAAAGCTAGATTCACTTTCCACATCCCTATTTCTATAGTTTCTGTCGTCTTTCCCACTAGTCGAAACGGAACTCAACATGGATTCTGACTCAGTCCGCATTTTGGGATCACTATAATTACTTTTGAAATCCTCTCCGAAAGGCGGAGGTCTCATAAATTTCACATCGTTATACTCATTCCTATTGATTTTTCTCACAGATTCAGTCGGTTTTTGCTTCCCACTTGTGTCATCATAGTATGTAATCATTGTTCCATTCAGTCTTCCTGATTTCTCCTTCTTCTCCAACGAATAACCAACTACTGGCTTGGAAGTAGTAAATGTCACTGCGTCATGAATTTCGTACGGCAAAGGAACTGGATGATTTGGTGGGATGTCATGATACACTTTTCCTGGCACTGTCGTAGTTACCACTTTAGTAACCAGTTTCGGTTTTTTCGTCGTAGCTATAATCTTTCGCACAAATTGATTTTGAGTGTTTACAACTGGAGCCGGAGCTATCATCACTACCATAGGTTGTTGGTAATAATTGTTGAGATTATTCAACAATGGAAATTTCTGTGATATTATTGGCGGTGCAACTGGGTTGGCTGAAATAAATTTCAAATTATCTACGTGAAACACCATGATTTACTAATACAACTAACGATTTAGTGAACATACTGTATTTTGACCGACCCGTGAGGATCTGCAGTGATGATGGAAAGCGTTGTGGAAATGGTCCTCTATTGAGTAGGTTTGACAATCCACCAGGCCTTGGAAATGGTCTTCGTTGAAGTGGACCCGCATAAGCAATAACCTGGGTTCCTGGATTGAGTGGCAGTCTGGAGACCGAAATCGGCCTGAGATCACGAGTATGAAGTTGAGCTGCGGCCAGCATCATACATGATGCCAACGCCTGCGTCAAACATACAAAATAATTTAGCCGAACTGGATCATTAGCTTCAACCTTCCAAACTTTCACACTTTTTACTTACCACAAACCCCGAAAACATTACTTTGCTAATGAATTATCCCGTATACAATCTATGAATCCCTTGAGAGAGACTTCAAGAGTTATAGATGAATTTCAAACCTATACTGATTAGAATTTAGGTTTGCCATAACGCAAAATGCTTTACGACAAGTTTCTTTGAATCTAGCGCAGGAAGGAAGAATTATAGTAGCTGCTATTTCACAATTGGTGCATCTTTTTACTATCAATTAGGCGTGAGCGGAAAATTTGTATTGGATGTGCACTTTGCATAACATACATTGTCGAGTAGATCATTGAACATTCAAAAACATTTTATAGTAGACATTTATTCATGCAGGCTGCATTGCAGTGACCTGCAAACGTCCTTGTGAACACATCATAATATTTAACCTACATGTGTTTGCTACAAAATACTTGTTTTCGTCTCATTCCCAGCAATTGAATCGTTTTACAATATGGGACAACGAACGATTCATATTAGTTTTGAATGTTTTATAGGTTTGCTAGTCGTGAGTTAACAATTACTCATACATTTTACTTTAGGGTGTATGCTTCTATACCACGCGACACGACCGGAAATAACAAGTGTACCTTTTAACCCCTCTTAACATGGTTGAGGTTGGATAGAATCGTCGGCACAATCATTTTAAAA
>JAAXOA010003057.1:0-12112 GCA_036561885.1 Salina celebensis
AAAATCATTAGGTATCATATTATAACAGCTTACATGTATATATAAACCATAATAATACTACATCAAAGGACGTATATGTATAAAGGACAAATTGTGTTAACTGTAAAGTTAAAAATAAGTGGCACTTTACTGTGCAGTTGTAATGGTTTTGATTTATGTATATAAAAGGTTTATCAGTACAAGTAACTATAAAATTGTCAAGTTTTGGATGGTAAAATTTTTATATGGTATAATTAAACTACATTTCTATTTTTATCTATACATCTATCAGCTAAATAAGGTAGGTGTATAAGCTTCTCCACGTATAAATTTGTCAATTTAACTAGTTTTTGGACTATTAATGAAAATGCCGGTAGAATATCATGGAATGTCCAATTACAAATGTCAACCAATACATGATTATTGTTAATATAACTGAAATGAAACACATTAAACTTTTTGTATGGTTTAAATATTTACTACTAGAACTAGAACTCTACACGTATATCTTAGGTATGTTCTATTTATAGGTATCATGTTTGCGGTCGATTAATAATTAATATAATTAAGAGTTCAAACGCTAAAATGTTACTTGTAGCCTTTTTAAGAACCACTTAAATGTATTGTACGTATATAATCTTGAATAGGTTGAGCATTTGCAAGGTAGACTGAAAGTATTGCACCAATATCATTTTTAGTACAAAAACAGAACCCTTCAAGAGAAATTCAAGCATTAAAATATTCAAGTGTTCAAACTTTCCGATTATCAAGTGATAGTGGTTATATATTCGTTTAGCATAAAGCATTAAAATAATACTGTATTAAAATGACAAAAAACCCAAATAAAAAAAGGACAAAGATATTTGTTTTTCGTTTACTTTAGTTCAAATAAATGTTTTATCAAGTACTCATAAAAATTGCTATAGTATTTAGTATTTTGTCATGAACCAAGAAAAAAATTATTTCACGTTGATATATTCAAACTATCAAACGGGATTCATTCATTTAAACTAATTACATTTAAAACACTTGTATTTATGAATTATGTAAAGTAATCTACGCTTAACGAATCTTAAGCGACTTTAAGACATTGACAAACCACATTTTACTATAAACACATGTAGTTAGTTGTTCAATTTGTGAAATTGTGTTACTTGCATTCAAGCAAATTACATTTTGGACTCTAAATATATTAAATAAAATAGGTTGAGTATGTACTTGCAAAGAATGTATATTCATATAATAATATGTTGTAGGAGTTGCATTTTATCTAAATTCAACTCAGGACGGATGTATCCAAATCCTACCTATAGTTAGTTTACAGTTGTTTTAATAAATTGAGACATATTTCAAGCTAACAGGAAGAGCCAAGAAAATTTATCGTATTCGGATTATGTTTGGTTAATTGTACTGACAGTTTGGGAGAATCAATTTTACTGACTATGTTTTTTATTTGTACATAATTAACACAAATGATAATGCACCAAGAACATGTATTTTTCATGCAAGTTGCAGGCAAAAACAACATAAATGATAAAAAAATATTTGGGTTGAAGGTTCCTTTATTGCTAGGGAAGGTCCTTGGGTGTAGGAAATTTATTAGAAACATAGGAGCACATCATTCTACATTCGACTGACCAACATTATAATACATATAAGGTTAATTATTGTTTGAAACACGTAATTTAATATTAGACTTTTTAACTAGACGGGAGAGTCGATAAAGTCTGAGGAGAAGAACCAAGACTCTCCAAGTGTTACTATAACTGCACTGATCCCAATCATACATAAAAAGGTTTTCAGTGAAACGATCTCATACATATTTGAATTCGAAGAACCGCTCACTTTTTGCGCCAGTTTTGCATTTTTTATACCAGTTACATCTGTGCCACTTGATGTGACATCAAGCTTTTCCATATGTCCGCGTCCTTTGTTCAATTCGATCGTGACTATTTTGGAATTAACAATCGTAAAGCTGTTAACATGCTGCCAGCCCAAAATGATTAAAACGACAGCAAGCAAGCCTATCTGTAAACACAAATGAAAGATGGTAAATATTAGAATTATGTTATTGTTTTTTTTTCTAAAAAAATTAAAATTTTATACTTTTGCCATTATTTATACAGTGAATGTATAAATTGATGAGTCTGGAATTGGAACGGGAACTCTTCCTGTGAGAAAAATAAAAGTGTAATGCATGGACGTCGTTACAGAGGCTTTTTATACCCAACTATTAAAGCAGATGTGACATTAGCAGGGTTGAGGTATGATTTGAGGTCGATTAAAGGTACTTTAGTAGAAGTCGCACCCAAAACATCCGTCTGTATGTATTTATCAATTGAATGCATATTTATCCCAAGCATTGAGGTATAATTTTCAGGTATCAACCAATCTATTATCAGTCAACATCAAAAATTATACCTCACTATGTGTTTAATTATTGTGCCAACTTATTTGGAGAAAAATATAAATGTATCAAGTTATGCGGCACATTTCACACATTAGCAAATATATTTCATCAAAGACGTGATAGTTATACCTAACCTGAAAAAGTTTTTACTGCCAAAGTAGAAAACTAGAGGTTACACATTAAGCAGGGCATAAGCAAATATATATTTCAGGAACATCGCAAAACAGATATGTTGACTGGAATTGAATGTTGAAAGTCACGCAGTTTGGATCGTCTTTAAATAGTATTGAAAAATGGTTTACCATGATTCTAATAAGGCAAAGGCTAATCTATAACGTCAAATATCTTATTTCCCTACATAAACGAGAGTCAGCAAGTGTCAATTACAAACGTTATGGAGAAAAGGCCAAAAGAAAGTATATTGTAACTATACATTTAATTATTAAATGAATATCATTGGCTAATCTGTGGTTTAAATTTGATGGTAATTTATGCTAAATATATTTAGTATAATTACATTGTTTCTGCGACATACAGCATGTCATATTTGATGATACAATCCTATAGCGTATTAAATATTCACGTGGAAATCATAGAGTATGACAAGGCTTACAAGCTCCAACAGTACACTTTACCTTGTAAAAAATTATGGGTTAATTATCAAATGTACCTTTACAGTTGTAGCCTTACTACTATTCTCAAAATTATTAACGGTGTCTAGCGGAATCGGTAAATATTAAACAGTCTTGCCATTTCATTTTGCATTGTATATAATGAAATATGGTAAATAAAGTAAAATTATACACACATTCAAGTATGGAAACACTTTTTTAGATTTTTTTTGTCGCCAAAAAAAATTTTTTTTAAATACATTTTTAACTGAAAACGAGCAAACTGGTATTAATATGGAATTTGTATTTACACCTTGGTATTCAAACTGCAATTGTTATATTTACGGCTTTGTATTTATTTATTTATTTACTGTTCTATTATTGTATTTATTACCACAAACACTACACATAATTTAAAATATATGCTAAAATGTCATTGATGAAGTGGTTTAAGATATTAAAACACTATGGTTAACCAAATCCTACAAACAGTAACCATTACATATATAATAATTATAATAATAATAATAATAGTAATAATAATAGTAATAGAGAGATATATCTAAATAATATGCACATTATTATTATTAATATGTAAAGAAAACAAATTATTAGTAGGAAAAAAACATGTATGTAGTAAACGCCAGTATTAAATTTTATGCGTATTGGATGACATTATGCTATACAGATTCACAGCCGCAGCAAGTTTGACATGGTTCTGGTTATATCTAAGGGTAATAAAAAGTTATGTACTGACATGTAACAAGTATAATATTTTCAACTCAAAAATATTCAACATGATTTGATACGCAAATCAGGGTACGTATGTAAGTAAATAAACAAACAAAACATGACAAAAAACGTAACTAACGAAGCTAAAAACGTAGCCAAAACTACATTTGTTATTAGTGTACGTACATATATGTTTTCCAAGTATGAAAAAGTAATCTCAGTTTATCCAGCATATGTATTTGATTTGTTTTATACACGACAAAGAACTTTAAAAAATTAAAATGCAGTGTGTGTATACGAATAACTTAATTTTTGTGATGGTATGTAGTATAACCACAATGGTAAACTATCCAACATGTATATTTGATTCCCAACAATTAAATGAACGTTGATACATATTGACATTGTCAAAATTTTAAAATATTGAAATGTTAAAGTATGACCATTACGGATGTTCTGAATATACAATAAAACTGATTGTTGGTGTTCAAAATATCAAATATAATAACATATAATCGCCACAACAAATTAGGTGATGTATACTATATTTTTTTAACAATAAAATGTATAATGATCTAAAGTATTTAAACTGTTTAAAGTACATTCTCACTGATATACTTAGCAAGTTTGTAAACATAAAAACTCAACAGCATACTGGATTTTGCAAGCTTGAACAAAAGTCATCACCAGAGAGAAAGGCACCTTACAGGTTTTAAATTTATCGTTAGAATATAATTATTGACGGCGCACATCTGAAGCTACTAAAAATAGTTCAAGATGACACGGTTCACTAATTTAGCTACAAACGCTAAAATGTTAAAATTGCAACCACAACTTTTGTTCTAGGAACCGTGTATTTTGATTGAGTTTCGGGACCACTTTAGGTTCAAATTTATAACTGGTAGCTACGTAAAAGAAATTTATTATTTGCTTGTCGTTGTTATTGCATTGAACCTTAGCTTATTTAGACGAAAGGTTTAACCAGCAAAAGGCACCGGTTGAGATTTAAATTGCCTCGCAGTTGTATATTTAGATTAAATAACCGGTCGCGATTGCATTGCAAGACATCAATTCAAGTACATCAAGGCCATGTTAATTATTTAAAGCCACTTGTCACTTGCATTTGGTGCGCTAAACATACAAGCAAACTACAGGGCTGAAACACTACAACAGATCCATTTTTTGGATATGTACATTACGAATACAAATCTAATATGAACCAAGGTGGTAATATCCTTTGCTTAGGTGATTACATGTTAGAGTATTCAAACGTTCAAGCATAACTCTCCATGGGTGACAAGTTTAATAGACAAAAAATAATTAAAATTACAATATTTTACATGGAAAACCAATAAAACCTACAAACAAAAATAAAACAGTTAAATCTCATATTAATATCAAGATGGATTTAATAATGTTCCTTAAAATGTACAATTTAATATTGGCCATAGCGAACGATCGACAACAATCATGCCAACCAACACAAAAAATATATATCCGAGTTAACGCAAGATTAAAAATTCAGTTTGAAAACAAGCTACTTTGTTGGAAGATCATGTTATGGCGACAAACACGCTAGCATTTGGAAAACTAATATGGAACTATATATATATATTCAAAACGTCGTTTAAAAATTTGCATTACGTTAAAAAGTAACCAGATTTTGATTTCGCTTAACAACTTGTTGCAGACGCCAACCGATTTGATCATTTACAGAGAAGTGATGATAGATTTAGTTTAGGAAACTAACATGGTTATGGTTACAAATAACATAATTATCATAGAGTCGCCAGCTGCAAGATTGTTTGCATCATTTATTTACGAGCTACTCAGGTAGTTAAGTCTGACCTATTTTTACAGACAGTTTAATTAGTATTTCGTATAATAAAACGGCGTTAAAGAACCCAAGCAAAATTTTAAAAATTTCACAGTTGATTAGTTTTACAACTTGCAGTATTCTAATATCTAGAGTATATCAAATGGAAATGGTTTTGATTTGAATTATCGCTATTCTTTTTTTGGATTCTGCTTGACTATTTCAAATTATTTTCAGTAGTTTGAATTCAAATCCATTGCGTAAGTTTCGTATGTACCCGTGAATAAAGCATTTATTGTGTGATCTCTACATCTCTGTAGTACGTAATAGTACGTATAAGACAGTATAAAATGTAAGATGGGATAATTGAATTTAAACTAGTTGAATTTTAAACAGTTTTGTATGTCAACAATGCAAATTACAGACTTATGTTAAATGCATGCGTCAATAGTTTTGTATTAAACTGTTAAAACTATCAACCTTGTTTTTTTTAGTACCAATTTTTTTAGTTAAGCTTAACAATTAGTTTAGCCAAACATTGTATAAGACAGGTTGTACAAACTAGGTAGAGTACAATTGAGTTTAAATCACTTCAAGTTATTATTTTTTTCGTACGACAACGGCCAAATGAGACCTACAAACTTGAATGATGCAATTTGAATAAATTTAAAATAATGGCGTCAAAAGTATTATGAAGAGTAAGTTTTTCAAATTCAAACAATGCAAGAAATGCAACTAATAACTTGGTTATGTTAGAAATGTAACTAACGTGTTAATTATTAAATCAAACTACGAGTTATTTTAACAGCTAGTTGATGGCTGTTATTTATAATGTTTCCAGGAAACGAGCAAGTTTCAAAAAAGCGCGTCCAAAAATTTTTGCATTGTTGTACTACCTTAAAATGAACACGTTTACAAGCATAAATGTATCGTTGCGTGAGAGGAAGATTTAGTGTCCACGCCGGGAATTTTTATAGCGAAAATTAAGTACATACTCCAGTTTATCATTTGATTTTAATTCTGTATAAACACATATGTAAACGGAAAACAACGGTATTGTCATTTTACGTATGTATAAGATGCCACGCAGGAGCAAACCTATGGTAAAAATTCAATTCTGAATAATGTATGATTTTTTTAAAAAAATATTTAATTACATTTTATTGACCAATACTTTCCCGATGATGTACATTAAGCACGGGAAGACATGGTTTAAACAAAGGGAAACTAAGGATCAAGTCGTTTCCTTGCTGAATGAGAAATACACGGTACGACAAATTGCAAAGTTGACCAACTGCGCTATCGGAACGGTTCAAAGGTACAAAGTACAATTTCAGCGAACGGGAAGAATTCCTGACTGTCAAGAATCTGGCAAACAAGTTTTACCTAGAAATGTTGAAAGGACGATTGCAAAACTAGTTAAAGATTTGTGTCAAAGAGGCATATGTGTATCTAAGAGGGATATTTGCATGATTGCGTATCGAGTGGCGACTAACGGAGCCCAATATGGCGTTAAACCTGAACTTGTCCAGCCATGGGTTGCTAAGCAAACCAAGATGGCAGGTAACGTATGGTACACCGGGTTTGTTAAACGAAACAAACGTCATTTAGACAAAAGTCTGGACATGTCCAGTGACAGTGATGATGATGAAGGTTCCACTGATGATGACAAAGACGAGAGCAACACAAATTCTAGCATCGACGATTCTGGTATGTATACAATATATGTTTATGATGTGTACATACATTAGTATTAAATGATATATTACGAAATTCAAAATGAATTAATTTGAACTTAACAGAAAATGAAGATTTCATTCCAAGATCCGGAAATCTGGGATATGATGACAATGACAATATCGATCCAGTAGTCCCTCGTATGTTATAAATTATCATAATTAAATAAGTATATATATATAAATAATTGAATGAGTGACATGAGTTTACATGTACTTTCCAGTGACACATGTATTACGGTATAGTGAGCTGGTTATGAGAATGACGGAAGTGTTGTTGCAAGTAAAGGAGACTGGCGGGAGTGTGTCAAAGTCGTGTGTTCTCAAAATTGGAAAAGAGATATTCGGACAATCTTGTTCCGTGGAGTGGGTGGAGTTGATTGTTGAAGGTCATCCCCAACTAGCGCAAGCTCTAAGCGACTTTGAAGCTAACGAATCCGACGAGCCGTACACAGACAGGCGACCAAATTTTCAAGTTCAGACTGACATAGGTACGGATTGTTGAAGTTGATGTACTTAATAAATAAACTAGTTACATTGTACAAACTAATTTTGATTTCAACAGGAAACATAAAAAAACAATGGAAACCAATATCATGGGCTGAGACTCCCGTCAAGAAAGCGATTGTAGAGAAAATGGTCAAAATCGCCTTGTGCGTATCAAATGCGGGTGGAAGTGTGTCAAAATCATGCATTCGCAAAATCGGTACGGAACTATTTGGAAAAAACTGTTCTATGGATTGGGTTAATTCTGTACTGGAATATTATCCTCAACTTGCTCAGGTTTTGAAAGGTACACACTACTCGACACAAATATTGATAAACATTAGTTACATACCAAATAATTCACTTGTATATATGTTTACTAGATTTTGAATGACCAATCCGAGGCGTCACTCAGAGGTGCAGACTACGAAATTGACTGAAATACTCAAGCGCTAGAACTAAACTAAACCAAAAACCTTGAATGAAATATGTAATGTTAAGTAGTGTTTTGATGAATAGTTTATGTTTAAATCAAAGTGTAATAAACTGCATGTGTATTGTGTTACCTAGTAAGAAAGTCTTAATATTATAGTTCAAACTAAATCAAAATCATAAATAAATGAAAGAGAAAAAACACATATTGTAACAATAGGCAAACCCAATCATTTTCGACGGATTTATGACATAAGTTTGAAAACGACATTTGGGAAAACCGTAACTTTACAACATCATACACGGTCATTTCTTTAAAAATTTTATGTCAAAAACGAAAACCTTGAAAGCCTCCATTTCAGCGGTTTATTCGTTTGTATAAAAAATTATAAATGCAATTAGGTACAAACAAAATGTCCTATGCATATGTTTTCAAGTAAATATTACAGAGGTTACGCAAAGTACAAATCAAAATCAGTAAAGTGTCAGTTGGCTGTCCGAAAACTCTGAACGTGTCCAAGAGTCTACACAAGGGAAATTAAAATTAAACTACAGAACATGGGTTTTAAAAGACAGTAATATATGTACATTTAACAACTTTTAACAATATACATAATCATACATTTTGTAAGTCTGTAAATTGTGATACATTAGCCATTTTAAACATGTTAACGTAAAAAGCTGGATATCTTCACTCAAAAACTGCTATACCGCGAATGTACTACAAAATTGGGATTGCAGCTACTTTCCATACTGAAGGATTTTAGGTTGAGGATAGCTTTGAGTTGGAGGTATGCTTTGGGATGAATGTTAATATTTTTTTTTCTAGGTTGAGGTCTAAATTGAGGTCGGATATGTATACCTACCTTAAAATGGTTAATACGTCGTGGTCGTATATGAGGTTTGGTTAACTCCATGTGTAAACATAATGTGTTTAAAAACATATTTATATAGCAAGGTTTGTGAAAGAGGATTATGAAAGCTTTACAAAATGTGTTTAGCAACTTAATACCGCTATATAAATATACAGTAAGTAAAACTTTAAGGAATAAACACCAACTTCACTATTCACATTGACTTTAATGGATTATTCGACGTAAAGACAATTAAAACCATTATTTTATTCATAATATGAAATGCTGTTTTATATCATCATATATCTGAATGCATAAAAACGCACACCGTACGCTTTGAAACTTCAAAATAAGCTACATTTGCAAGCCACAAGTTATACAGGGGGTTGGAATTTATTCCCAATGTTAAATTATATACCCATTCATGTTTGACAAATTACTAATTGAACATATTTCCGTTTATCTGAAGGCGATTATGCGTTCTTTGACTTGAAAGTGGCTTAATTAAAGTACTTGCAAAGCCAGTCTTAAGTCAATCTTAAAAGTAGTTCGAGAACAAGTCTCAATTTTTGTGAAGCCCATCTTCGACCTAAGTGTATATTTTAACAAAAGTGAGTTTTCATGTGTATGGGACATGAAGAACATCTCTAAATGACTAGGTGAGAATGAAATTATATGTTATATTTACAAAGGGACATTTAATGTTGCATTGAGTACATTACCCAAAGACAATCTGCATGAAATTACGAAAAAAAACTAAGCCAAAGACGGTGAGAACATTAAAGTGTTGTTAAAATTGTTGATATCAGCAGTTTGATAAAAAAATTGATTTTAAACTTCCTACCCCTAACAAGGATCCCTCCAAGCGGCCAGGTCGCAATGACGAGACAACGATCAAACAATGACGAAGAGGAAACA
The DNA here is from genome assembly GCA_036561885.1 of Salina celebensis. NCBI lineage: Eukaryota > Metazoa > Arthropoda > Collembola > Entomobryomorpha > Paronellidae > Salina > Salina celebensis. The sequence goes on from JAAXOA010003057.1 coordinate 9,975, forward strand.
AAACTTCATCAAACAAGGGACTTTCATCATTTGAAGATGATTTTAAAAAAGAGTCAAGGTGGACTTGACGTGTCTTTTGTGGGAAGATGTATCGTAGGGTGGACGGAAATTGTTACGAGGCAATATTCTGGAGCACCATTCTACCAGTTTGAGTCTTTATTCCAGGACGCTTTCATCGGAATGACAAAATTCACGGGGGGATTCCTTCCGCAGAAAACCACCATGAATTTTCCTTCCGCATCCCTCATGTGGATTAACTTTCAAGCAAACAAAGACGAAGAGGAAACGAAACTTCATCAAACAAGGGACTGTCATCATTTGAAGATGATTTTAAAGGTGAGTAAAGTTTTAATTTAAAATGTATAAATTAAAAATACAACCTTTTTTGATCCATCATCAGGACTTGACGTGTATTTTGCGGACATTCTGGAGCTCAATTCTACCAGTTTGAGTCTTTATTCCAGGACGCTTTCAGCGGAATGACAAAATTCACGAGGGGAATTCCTTCTGGAGAAAACCACTATGAATTTTCCTTCCACATTCCTCATGTGGATTAATCATCAAGCGAACAAAGAAGAAGAGGAAATGGAACTTCATCAAACAAGGACTTTCATCATTTGAAGATGATACGAATTTTCCTTCCACATTCCTCATGTGGATTAACCATCAAGAAAACAAAGACGAAGAGGAAACGAAACTTCATCAAACAAGGGACTGTCATCATTTGAAGATGATTTTAAAGGTGAGTAAAATTGTAATTTAAAATGTATCAATTTAAAATACAACCTTTTTTGCTCCATCATCAGGACTAGACGTATATTTTGAGCAAATTCTGGGGCACCATTCTACCAGTTTGATTCTTTATTCCAGGACACATTCAGCGGAATGACAAAATTATCGAGGGGGATTTCTTCTGGAGAAAACCACTATGAATTTTCCTTCCACATTCCTCATGTGGATTAACCATCAAGCGGACAAAGACGAAAGAGGAAATAGAACTTCATCAAACAAGGGACTTTCATCATTTGAAGATGAAGTTTCGTTCCACATTCCTCATGTGGATTAAGCATCAAGCGAACAAAGAAGAAGAGGAAACGGAACTTCAACAAACAAGGGACTGTCATCATTCGAAGATGATTTTAAAGGTGAGTCAAATTTATTTTTTTTGTTTCATCATCAGGACTTGACGTGTCTTTTGTTGGAAGATACATCGTAGGGTGGACGGATACTGTTACGATACAACATTCTGGAGCACAATCCCACCAATTTGAGTCGCTATTCCAGGACGCTTTCACCGGAGTGACGAAATTGACGAGGGGGATTCCTTCTCAAGAAAACCACTACGAATTATCTTTCCACATTCCTCATGTGGATTAACCATCAAACCATATTTACAAATTATCCACAGTTAAGTATGTCTATGTAGCCAAGTTTGAAATTCCAAAACCTTTAATCCGGCTAAAGCCGTAAGGTGATTCACATCCCTTCAAGGATTGACTTGAACATTGGCCCAGTCCAGCACAATATTTACAATTATCTTACTGTACAAAAAGTGGAACAGATCCCATTAACGGTTTTAACAAGCGCAAGCCTTGTTGTAACACGGTTTTTTATCACCTAAAATCGAACCTACATCACCGTTGACACAGTTATGTACATCTGAGAGATGAAAATTTGTAAGCAAACGCATCCATAGACCACAGTTGTGGTTAAGTTAGCCCATATTGCAGCCATAACGAAATCATGTTGCAATTAAGACCAAGTTACAATGAATACAAAATTGCTACAATTTCTACTCACATCACTTTTGTGTAAATAAATGATACGTTTTAAATATCAGCTTCAACAAGGTCAACTCGAACTACACTGGCAGTATATTTACTTTTAGAATCAGTTAGTTTATGTTAGTCGATTATCATTTAAACCCAATGATGGAGCCTAATGTCTACACTTAAAACACACATTACTACCAAAATTAGTAAAAAAAGTCTTATAAACTGAATAATAATACAAGGTCCATCAATAAAAAATGTTAGAATTTAAAAGAAAAAGTCTTAGTCTTTAAAAGAAAGAAATTTATATTTTGAATTGAGTGACTTTGTTTAGTCTTTACCAGCAACAACAAATTTTATGTAATC
>JAAXOA010003058.1:0-12111 GCA_036561885.1 Salina celebensis
CCAGGCATGTGCATTTGCACTGTTGCATTCTCATTCATTCTCATTGCATCTTCTTGTTTTATTCCAACTAATATGTCACATTTTTGTATCTTTATCATATTTAATAGCGCAATTAGGCTTAACTTGAAGTTAAACTAACATCAATTTGTTGGAATAGTATCATTGAAACTCAGTTTTGTCTGTTTAGTCAGTAAATTTCACTTGCCGGCAGAAATTATTCTCCAGCTAGGGTAAGTAAAAATCTGAACGTGCCCCTAACCACACCTTTGACGTAGAGAAAGGGTGTAATTCTTCGTACAACAACGACTTCTCATGTCTCAGTATTACAAGTTGACACGATTTCCGAAATTTGTTCATTTCTTTGGCTGTCGCTTGAAGAGGCCACTTTGTATGCTTCCAGGAAATAAGCAGCTTTTCTCCTCTGGTATACAGCATCTTTCCCAGTTGCAAAACAATAGTCCAGAAGCTGAACACAACTACACCAGCAACCATGAATAAAGATTTGGGAACAACTCCACGGTCATTCCAGTGTGCTATCTTGTTGAAGCTTATATTGATTGGAATGAGCATCATTGCCACATGCAAGTAAACAATAAACCTTCCCATAACGCACATTCGATTCGTGTTAAGAACCTGAAAGCTTCGGTAGGTCAAGCAGAGATTACGTGGAGTTCGAAATTCTTCAGTTGTTCGGTAGGATGTGCGTCCCAAAGTGAGCTCATTTGAGAGAATGATACTCAAAGAAAACAAGTATGCTATAGATATGCCACAAGTGAACGCAAGATTTACAGCTAAAACTGTAAGAAGATACCAATGAAGCAAGGTAATTAGAAATCCAAGTGGGAAAAATGAGTAATATTTGATTGGAATCAATTCGGACAAAAATATGTTTCCTCTGGGGAGAAACCAACTATACAAACCAACCAGAAACACCATTCCAATAAAACCAATGCTTGTCGTGACAGACAGAATGTCAACAGTGAGTGACAGCTTAGACGAGTTGGGGTTAAAGCTTGGCATGTATGTACCTAGAACAATGAACACAGTAAGAATATGGAACGAACAACTGGAAAAAAAATATTCAATGGTCTGACCGACCTCGGCTTCCATGCACTCATAAAGACATTTGTAATGCATCGTGTTCACTGAGAAATAACCCAATTTTGAAACAGATTCGTACTTCGTTTGTGCACATGCCAATTCCAGTGACATTTTCGAAAGGGGTAGTGTAGCCACATGCAATGCCAATTATAGGTTTTAAAGCCTCTGAACTGACAATAAAACGCTGAAGTACGATTCCCATTAGGAACGATAGTTTGAACGTTAAAGAAAAGATTGTTTATCGCAGAGCGCTTGAATATCAGACGCAAGTTAACTTTGATTGACCATAAACGCATCAAGATTAAAAAATTGAACATGAGTTCCATTAGGAAAGATGATCAGCTTGACTAGCTCTTTTGAAAACGTAAATAAAAATTTTCGTCATTTCACGATCAATTAAATTTAATTGGCCAATAACTCGTCAAGACGACAAATTAAAGCATATGTTCGATGGGCAAAAATTAATCAGCTTAAAAAGCTCTATCGAAAACACGAATAAATTTTTTCTTCATTTAACGAACAAATACAGTTAATTGGCCATTAACTCGAGAAAAATTAAACGAACGAACGATCATGCTGGGGAACCCTAGAGCTTGTATGCAAAATAAATCAGCGTTCATGAGATATCGTGATCACGGACGGACGGACAGACAACTTCGACGATCTTATAAAGCAGCTATCGCTCCTTAATCAACAAAACTAATGATCCAAATAATGACTATACACGTTCATGTTGCTGAAACTTACACGTGAAATCATCATTATCTTTATGTAGTGTTCCACATGAGCGTATACATTTCGAGCCGATATTGATCAGACTTCTGAATATTTTTTTGTCAAACATGGTAATCGCGTATATTAGAAAGAGAAGCCTTCTTGACAAAAGTAGTCTTAACACGTACCTATTTATTGGCCCAATTTTACCCTTTTCAGGTAATGATTGATAAAATACGACAAAACAACCAGGCTTGAAGCAAATAAAAATTATATTAATGTGAAACTTTTTAACCTGATAGTCCTCTGAAAAATCGAACGGTTAGATTTATAGCACGGCAGGTATCCTCAGGCAGCCACCGAAATATAGAAAACCCCACGGTCATCGTCAAAAGGCTGGTCCAAAAGAGAAAGGTTATGTTATAGTGTTCAACATCGTTTTGGATGGTGTTAAGGCGATTCACAACTATTTCGGGTACCCTGCCGACAACCATATTGTCCCACATAAAATTGAGGTCAAACTGACCATTCGAGACAAAGAAACAAAGAGCACTGGCTCCAGTTACCATGGTGACGAGAGAACACAACAAACCCGAAGCCCAACCCACTACCAAAACTGGATTCACAATAACATGGAGGGGATAGGATAAGTTGGCAACAAGAAAGCTAGTAGCTCAGAGCAACGGACTGATTTTGCTTCAGTTTTGATTTGGATCTTTCAGCAGGCAGTAGAACCTCTAAAAGATCTTGTTAAAAAATAGCTTTCCACCTAAACCTTCAGAAGTAACCTAATTGGTAGCAGTAATTCAAGGGGCAGCAGTAATTCAAGGGGCAACAGTAATTCAAGAGGCAGCAGTAATTCAAGTGTCAACAGAAAAGTAAGTTACGGCAGCAGTAACGGCTGCGGAATTGAAATCAGCCCAGGATCCTGTCTAGGGGAAGTCATCCGCCGTCACTAATTGCGCAACACTTTGTAAGTCATCAGTCGCTAGAATTCAAATTACCCCCAAAATTCGACAAAATTCATATCTACTTGTTATAGAACAGATTTTAAAAACAAAATATTGAGAATAATTTGACTTCATTATTATTGTATTTTCGGTGTGATTTGAACATGTTTTGGTTTTTAATTTTTTTAAATTCGATGATTAACTTTTTCAAATTTTTGAAAAAACCCAGCCTAGAGTTTTTTTCGGGCTACAAGATGATGTATTTTTTATCCGATTTTGACGTAATTTAACCCCAAAAGTAGCGTCCACCAGATATTTTCAGAATTTTCGTAAATATTTTTTTTCTCGGAAACTATTTCAGATTATTTTTTTTCGCTATCGGAATATGAAAGAGGGATGGTATGGAGAAAAAAATTCAGCAAATTTAAAAAATGTCGTGATAACGTTCTCTGTTTCACTGTAGACTTGCACCTGTTTGTTTATCGTTGTTTTATCCACTCCATAGCCACCCGGTCTCGGTTCACTTTTATCCGGATTCGGAACACAACCAGACGCCACCTCTCAGCATCACCTCCACCAGCAGCGGCATTACCTCTACCAGCAGCAGCATTGCCTCCACCAGCAGCAGCATTGCCTCCACCAGCAGCAGCATTGCCTCCACCAGCAGCAGCATTGCCTCCACCAGCAGCAGCCTTGCCTCCACAAGCAGCAGCATCACCTCCACTTCCAAACTGTCCACCACCAAGTAGAACTGATCTACTTCCGATCCTCATTGTATTAGAAGGCTACTTGCAGATTTGTTGATTAACAAGGTACTGTCAGCTAAGATTAAGATTATTTAATTGTGACAATACTCGACAAGTGGATCTTTCATTAATTGGAGGGGAAATTGGAAAAGACTCTTTGCTTGGGGTGTGTTTTTGCCATCCAACAAAAGAGGGGCGACAGCCCGGCTGGCAGCATTATATTTGGGACCATTGGGATATGTCATTTCAGATCCTAAGTCGAGTTTTGAGCAATTAAAATTATCTATAAATTATAATTTAAACATTATCCGATTTCATCCGAAAGCGAAAGCAAAACCCTAGTAGCAATAACAAAATAAGATGCTTGTCTGTGTATGATATCTCTTTCTTCGGGAAGAAGGTACAACACTTCACAATTAAAATAATCGGGAAAAGCTGACATCCAATTAGAAAGTAAACTAGATTTATAGCAATTCTTCCAGTCCACTGCAATTTGTCGATTCCATGAATGTCGTAGAGGATAGAGTAGCTAGTTCAGATCACTGGATATTCGATTTTGTTATTTGCAAAAAGATGGTTTCGGCAGGCCTGCATTAAGCGATAGATTCCAACTTAGAGAAACAGTAGCCTTTCCAAATTTGTTTCCAATCGTTCCATTCAAAGTCTTTGTCGACAAAGACGGAAGACATCATTACTTCACTTTCCAAAGTCGGCAAACAATTGAGGATTTCTGCAACGCAACAGAACCTCCCAGGAGATTAGGATTTACGCACAACAAGGACTTTCGAAGAACTAGGATTTCGAAAGTAACTTCAAAGCTTGGCGAACCACAGTTTGTCATCTGCTGCTTACCCGAAAGAATACCGAGATTACGAAACCACTCGTAAACCACTACTTCATGGTTCAAACGAGGAGCAAAACTGAAAAACAACGGAGAGACCTACTACAGGCAGACAGGGAAGCTGCCAACCAAGACATGAATGAAGAGCAACAGGAAACAATTTCAGAAATAAGAAATAACGGACACAGGACCCCGATGAGACCAGGCATTCATCGCAGAACAGAAAACCCCGAAAGCAGTCACAACACAAGGCCTGACTTTTCGGACATCCCAGACGTCGAGTCAACGTCTGAATTTCTCGAACACTCGCACGAAAATCACAATTCAGCAATGAGTCAAAACGGGGACGGTTCCGATTGCCCAAACTGGAGAGCAAACAACAATGGCTGCGGAAATCAAATTGAGAGACCACCAGCTCCAAATGTAGACGTTGCAATTGCACCGCAACAGCCTAACAACTTTTCAAATCCCAATGCAGATTTTCAAAGCATGATCCAGGACATGCAACAGCAATTTCGGGAACAAATGCAGGACATGCAACGCAAAAACCATGCCCGACAGCTGGAAAACCGACAGCAACTCGCAAAAAGTCTACAAAACAGCAATCAACAAATGCTAGAGAGCTAACAGATAATGGACACGTTCTTAAACAGGATTCAACAGCAATTGACGCAAGCAAACAGGGCACAGGCCACGTCCCAACCAGCGAATCAAACACAACAACTACCAATTGTGCCACCCAGTCAACCAGAGGCCAACGCCATGAAAGAACACCAACGGCTTCTTCGAGACCAAGCCCTAACCCAGGGAATCACCTACGAAGATTACGAAGGTTTCAACGATGATCCACCAAGGACACCAGGCCGTGGATTTCAAACACCTTACAGAACTCCCCCACAAAATCAAAGAGACAGATCTTACCTCAAGAAAATTGAACTTCCAAAGTTCAGTGGCGGAGATGGCTCAGAGGCCCACAACCACCTCATCGAACTCGCCAAATACAAGAACTCTTTAGACATCCCAGAAGAGGAAATGGTCACCTCCATCATCCAACACACGGTGAAAGACGAAGCATACACATGGTTCCAATCAGAGGACGTCATTCGGAAATTCAAACCTTTAGCTTATATCACAAATCTGGAAAAGGACTTAGAGCACGCCACACAAGGCATCGACGAACCTCTGACTATTTTCATCGCCAGAATCATAGTCATAGCAAAAATCGTTCGGAAAATGAACCCTCAGTATGCTCCACACTTCTTCGGCTATGAAAAATTCACAACGCTCTACAATTTTAGCGAGGAAGCCGACAAAATCGATGCTGCAATCGAAATCGCAAAGGGTTACCGTCCACCATCACCCAAGAGAGAAGAACACTTCAGAGACTCACGAAGTGACTTCTTTGAAATAAACCGAGACCGCGTGACTCCTACGGAAGCAACAGCTACGAAAACTATCGAGGAAGCAGGGACTTCGCATCCGAGAGGCAGGATCGATTTCAATATAGAGACAACGCACACAATGGCTCTAGAGATTACTCAGACGATCGCAGAGGTAGTGGCTACCCTGGTACCCGTGACGGGTACCGATCAGGTAAAGCTGATCACGATCGAAATCCTAGAGACCAGTACGAAAGATCAAAGGAACCTTGGAACACGAGTCGGTCAGACAACCGATTTAGCGGAGATATTAGTCCATATCCAGGAAGAAGACCAGATGGCATGCATGAAGACTACCGAAGAAAGGAAACAGATTCAGGTCGAAAGAAAGTCGAATTTTCAGACAGACCTCGAGATAGGAGTCCAACTACTGAGAGAACTGTTCGTAACGTGCGAGACAGCATGCCTGTGTTTAAAACAGGTACACCAAGCTTCCTCAGAGACAGATCCAGGTCGCCAAATCCAAGAGGTAGATCAAGCTCGAGAGACGGTCCTGCAGACGGCTCCTTCAATTGTGGAGGACCGCATTACCGAAGCGACTGTCCAGAGCTTAATGCTTCGGGAAACGGGAAATCCCAAGGTTTCAGGAGACAGTAACGGTAACATTATTAAGAGAGAAATCGCCAGCTAGCATAGACACTGGCAAGAATACTTCGGCAAAAGCAAATCGACCGCATACTCGGGAAATTAACCGCGACTGTAAAGTTCAAGTGAGATCCACCAATCGTACAATTGAGGTTGCCTCACAGATCATCAGATATCAGCCACCGAAATATAGAAACCCCCACGGTCATCGTCAAAAGGCTGGTCCAAAAGAGAAAGGTTATGTTATAGTGTTCAATATCGTTTTGGATGGAAAACTTTGTTTGAGTTGTAAGCGAGAGAATTAACCAAGCCAAAATGAAATTGTAATTCTTTTGACGTTCGCGAAAGAAGTCGCGTTTTTTGGTATGTAAAAACAGAATTCAGTAGGATTCCAAGCAATACAAAATGAGCGTAGACGCTGGCCGTAGTTACACAAAACCCCAAATTTATACAAGCGATTGCTAAACATTTTGGTGATTTTTTGAAATATGTATGCGATCCGAGATTTGTAATAAAAAGAGTACTGGTAAATTTTAAAGCTGTCCTGGACAAATGTTTGGAGTGGAATCAAATACTGTTTTTATGTTCCCTATAATTGCGCTAATCCACCAGTTTGGAACAAGCAAAACAGAAAGGAGTGTTTTCACTACTATATTATTCAAAACTGTCCATGATTGTAGTAATCACAAGGGCCTGGCTGTAATATGTTTAAGTTGGGCAACTTTGCATGCACCAAACAACAAAATCTTTAAACTAGGTAAATAAACTCTATAATAATCTGTAGTGAATAGGGATGCCACGAGTCCCGAGCTTAAGGCAATTGGGTCGGTTCATAATGACAATAATGTCAAAATGCAATTTTACACCATAGAAAACTATTATTTAGCCAGCACTTATTAGATAACGTCACATTTCTTCCATATTTAACCTTTAGTAATGGCCTAGTGTTCATTTCTTTTAATAAATACTCGCGTACTGTATTAATTTTGGGCACGGAATGTGTACATTTTCGGCAATTTACTTATTTTTCGGTTAAATAAATTATGCAGAGGGCTCGGCCGAGCCTGGGAACATTAATTTAAGCTCATGGCTCGGTCTTTGTTTTTGGCTCGTGGCATCCCTAGTAGACAACTTAAATGTCAGACTGCTTTTTGTGTAAGTCGTCAGTCGATAAACCAACCCAACCGTTAAAGGTTAGATAGTTAGAACTAAATGCGATTTTAAAACTGTTTACATACGAGTCAAATGTTCCGAGCTCTGTTATTTTTCACCAAACCTGTTCACGAATACCGCAGTGTATTATTATTATAATTATCATGTATGGTTGATTGTAAATAATGTGTTCCTGCATGCGAGAAAATAATCGCATTATTGAGCATTGCGTTAGCATATGCTATCTGAGATTGGGTCTATGTCCGTATGTCCGGATTCTCAATCCCTATCCGACGATAACTGCCCAGCGTTTTGACCAATCGTCTCCAAATTTGACACAGGGGTTCTTGAGGGTGCTCCGCTTCAGTGTATAGTTTTTGGAGCGATTTGGTCAAGATCTTCAGGTGCCCGCAGGCCCTTTAACGGTTTTTTCGTCGTTTTTGAGCTCGTACGGCCGAACGCTTTGACATATTGCCACAAAATTTGGTACAGAGGTGCTCCATAATCTCGCCGACATTATGCGAAGTGAATTTGGGGGGTTCTTCATACCGTAGGCCCTGCAGGTGCCTGTTTTTTAGATTTTTTGGCGATAAAAACCGCCTGTTAAGGCCAATTTTCACGAAATTTTTTATAGTAGATGCTAGAAGCGTTCTGCAGATGATAGTCAGATTGTGACTTAAATCAGGTACCTGCAGGTGCCTGATTTTGGTGTTTTAACGATAACTACTGTACTTTACGAATGATTTTCACCAAATTTTGTACAGTAGATGCTATGAGCCTTCTGCAGAGGATAGTAAGATTTGTCTTAAATCAAGTACCTGCAAGGGCCTGATTTTGGTGTTTTAACGATAACTACAGTACGTTACGACCGATTTTCACCAAATTTTGTACAGTAGATGCTAAGAGCTTTCTGCAGAGGATAGTTGAGTTTGAATTTAAGTTAGGTACCTGCAGGTGCCTGAATTTGGTGATTTACGATAAATACCGTATTTTACGGCGAATTTTCACCAAGTTTAGTACATCTATTAAATATATCGTTCTGTACGATTCTCATCTATTTTAACGCTTGCACGCAATGCTCATTTATCTCATTACCATGGTTAATTACATTCTAACTTGTAGTGAATATCTAGGTGGTAGTTTGATCATGTTACATCCATCATCGCACAGAGATTGAGATAAATGCAATTTTCAAAAATGACGAAATCCAATTGTGTGAGTGAAAACTGCACAAAAAGCGCATATCCTCTCTATGCTCTGCCTTTCGTTGTCAATGAGTTTTGGCAACCTGGAAAGGTTGTAAACTGGATATTTGCCATACTTCTGGCATGATAGTCACAATAATCTGTCCAAAAACATTTTAAGTGATTTCAATTGTCGATATGACTACGCGCTTATAGTATTTCTGTGTTTATTAAGTAGCGAGTCTTTCTGTCCGTCTGTCTGTGACCACGATATCTCCTAAACGCTTTATCGGATCAACCTAATTTTTTGCACACAAGCTCAATGGATCTCGGGAACGAAGTGGTGTCAATTTCAATTTCATGCGTTTAACTGTTCACGAGGTAATGGCCAATTAACTATAACTTCTCGTTAAATGACGAAAAAATTTATTCGTGTTTTCGATAGAGCTTTTTGAGTTCATTTGTTTCTTATTGAACCCTTACCTAATTTTGTCATCTTGACAAGTTAATGACCAATTAGAGTCAATTGTTCGTTAAATGACGAAAATTTTTTATTAGTGTTTTCGATGGATCTTGTTAAGCTGATAATTTTTGCTTCCTGAACCTATGCTAAAATTTGTTATCTTAACGCGTTAATGGCTGTAAAACCGGTCGTGTTACGATTAGCTATGTTTACAGTAAAGTCGTTTGAAAAAGAGTTATGTGTAATTTGTAGTGTGACGAGTCATCGCTCCCACACACCTAGTATTTAATCCAGCAGATCAGTGGGAAACTGACTGTAGCATTGAAAACAACTTGAATTATTATTTTTATTCTTTAAATCACCGACCACTTCAACATGGTGCCCCGTTTACACCGAACCCTTTGAGTTTTGTTTCAGATTTCAGGTGAAATCTTTTTTCGGACTGTGTGGAGCGCTTGTGCTATCATAAAATTTCTTTTCCCCGTGGTTAGTGTGTGCGTTTCCCACTCCTTCAGAAACCATTACTTGTACAGAGTAGCCTACTTTTGATGTAATGATTGATTTCGTACCCGGCATCGGATCCTACGGACACCGGTCAAAAACCCTCCAATGGCACCAACTTTCGAACTTAGGGTCAACCGTTGCTGTATTATGACGACCCACGTAAATTTGCAAAGAATGAACCTCAAAAGGTAAGAGAACAGGAAAATTACTTTCATTGAAGCGCATTACCCCAGATTCTGTAGATACATCCACCCGTTTGGTAAGCATTGTGGAGCCCCAGCATCAAATACCGGTAACATTCCCGATTTTAGAACACCAACTCCGGCCGAATATAAGTCTAATTTGCCAGAAAACCCCATACATGAATCCCTTCGAACAGTTCCATCAAAACTGCGTTATGTATATAAAATATTTCCAGACAAAGATGTTAGTATCAAGTCGCAGAGACACATTTCAACGTGTGGCCAAGATCCCAATACATCTGTTCTAGGACATTTTTTTATATCCCTTACCGAGGAGCATGACAAGGACGCTAACGACACTACTCACCATTCTATTATTGTTATCGACGACGAAGAAATCATAAATGCCGAAAATATTCTCCTCAGAACTCTTTCACGCCACTAGACCACTTTCTCCTCTCGTACGCACTAGGCCCGGCCGCCAACCTTTGGAAATTGAACCTATACCACTTGACTTGGCTTGGCTGCGAGTCATACATCAGGCACTTTATATTCCTCTACACTGAAAAGCCTGTAAATGTGTCTTCCGTTTCGGAAGCCAATCGCTTGTCCATACTAGCTAGTTTACCCCGTTTTCGTTTGAGATTCGATCCGATTGCTTGTTCCCCTGGGAAATGAAATTATAGAAAAGATATCAAGATGGCAACCGGGGGAATTCCCACACTACCGGGTGTGGATGATAATACTCATCAGACACCAGAAGGTGATTCTCAGAATGCCCCTATTGTAACTTTACCGGATGATAAAGCTCCCCAAATTGATCTCGTAGACGATACCCCAAAAGATCCACGTCTGACAGCATGGTTAGAGAAAGAGAAAGAAAAACTATCCAAACAAAAGGAGATTTCGGATAAAGAAACGAAAGAATATTGGGACTCTGTAGCTAAAAGAAAAAAATCCAAAGAAAAACGGGATCAGAAATATAAGGAAGACGCTGAAAAAAGGAAAAAGCTGGAAGGCGAAAGAATTGCGTCGGATTATGCTTCTTACGTATATGGAAAGCAGAGACTGGAATATCTTGAACATCAAGTGCAAAAGGAGCGAAAGCGAGAGCACAAACTGAAAAGCTTGAACAACAGGTTCAGGACAATTTTGAACCTCCACCGTTCGTATCAATCGAGGACTTCCATCGACAAAACCAGCCAAAATATTATAGAAAACATACATACATAAAAATACAGCCAAACGGTAAACACGCTCATCAACAGAAAAACAATATGTCGGATGACGAAAATGGCAATACAATGGGGGCTGATGCACAATCACGCCAAATGGATCTCCCCGTCAAAGTCACAGTAAAAGAACCTGTCATACATTTTGCACTAACATATAATGGAGCCCAAGATCCACGATCCTTTTTAGAAAGTTTCGATCTCATGCACCTGATGTTGCATTTGTCGGTGGCTGCGCTTCACTGTGTGAAGAATTTCCTTCTCAATAAAACCCGCAAGGTGTTTCACTATTGGACAATGAATGATTTGTTGGATATTCCACGGCATAGTCCCACATACGAACAGGTTTGTAAAGAGCCGGGCCTCTCATCCGTCCTTATTTAGTAAGGACTGTCCTTAGTTTCGGCCAAAAAAAGCGACAAACTAAGGACGTCCTTATTGAACCCAAAAGTGTCCTTAGTGTCCTTATTTTGTATCTTTCCTGATTTTTTAAAAAAATACAGCAATACATTTATCTATATATACAAAATACGTTTTTAAAAGCATCTGACTCTAGAAGGTTGAATAATTGATAAACGCAAATAAAGTTCACGTTTCCCCAAAACACTTCTCTCTTATGTCTTCCTCAAATTGTAAACGAAAGCTCCGAAAATGAGCTATGAACATGTTTCAACTTAAGAAATTTTTTTTTCTGAATTTTAGGGATTCGTGAGAGGACCCGGACATGATATCATTTTAATATTTTGGGAATGCTGAAGAAAGGTGATTATTTAATACACACGTATGAAGTTTTCACGTTTCCTCAAAACACGTGCACCCAGCCAAGTTGCGTTTGACTTCCTAAAATTTTAAACAAAAACTCGGGCTATAAACGTGCTATAAACAGGGTTCTCAGCTTCAGTCATTGATTTTTTCCTGGTTTTCTACGGTTTCCTCGAAGCCGACATCATTTTGATATCTTTAGAAGGCTGCAGATAAGTATTGTTGTTACAGTTTCATTGGCTACAAATCGTGATTC
>JAAXOA010003059.1:0-12107 GCA_036561885.1 Salina celebensis
TGCATAGTGCATGTCGCATCACAAAAGAAATCATTCAACAAAGAAAACACCCTTACTCTCAAGATAGTTGATCTTTTAACGTGAAAGAAATTCAAAGCATGGCATGTGAATGAAGATCCCTTCGCGTTGACTTCCAAAATATGTGAAAGCATTTCTCTTTCTGTTTCTCCAATAGTAGAGGCATTTATGAAGTCCAAACTACTCGGCAGAAATCGCCGACTTTCATCTTGACGAATTATCATTTGCATGATATGCGTATTTGTACAGTTTGCCTTAGTAAAAATTTGCAACAATTTAACAATTTACTCTATAATCCATGGTAAAATACTTGGGGTGATGCGAAACCTACCTGGCGTTCCAACTCATGCACTGCATTATCTACAACGATAAAGCGAAGCACCAAGCAAATCACATTCAGTTGGGATGTCCTCCTCAAAATGTATGAATAACGCCCCATATTGTCGCTTGTCAGGCTTAGCGAGAAAAAGCATTCAAAATTTAGAGCAATCATCCAAACTAGGAAACAAGATAAAATGATCCAACCAAATAATTTCTGAACCGTTTTCCATAATGTTGCCAGCTCCGAAAAAAACTGAACAATTTCATCCAAATCAAAATGTTCTCCGTTGCTAGTTCTGTACGTTCTCCAGGTTGCCATAGAACAGTTCAATTTCTTCAAATTACACTGAAACCATGAGGACAAACTTATTAGAAGCATGGGGAGAACATCCATTGTGGTTAGCTCCACAAAACACGCCTTCAAATAAGACTCAGCCGACTTGTACCAAGGACGAATTGAAGTAGTTGACCACGCCGTTTTACTACGAGTCGTGGCTTCAATGGCGTATGCTCTTATGAAATTTCTACAGATTGACAGCAAAAATATTAGCAAATACATCACTTCATTTTTGCCAACTTTCAAAGAACCATAGCAATATTTCCGGTGCTTCGCATAGAAAGTAGGGAATTCGCGAATCATGTGTTGTAGTCCTTCGTTGACATGTTTCAAGTTGAAAAAATCCATGACCAGTAAAATGACACGGAAAATTCCCATAGGCAGATATGTAGTCATAGGTGTAGCAGCGTAAAGAATCATGTGTTGTAATCCTTCGTTGACATGTTTCAAGTTGAAAAAATCCATGACCAGTAAAATGACACGGAAAATTCCCATTGGCAGATATGTAGTCATAGGTGTAGCAGCGTAAACTAGCCTAACAAATCTTGTCGCTTTGGATTTTTTACTTGCTTGTTCCTCCATTCGGGTATTTGGTAACTTTCGCAGGCTCAATGAAAAATAGGTGCACTGCTGGTAAAAAGAGTAAAAACAGGCAAAGGCTAGAATGACCCTCCACAAGTTATAAAGTCGATGCAAAATGTGGTGTTTTATTCGATATGATGGACATAGTCCCACGCAAATTAGCGTTAGCTTAAATCCAATGAGTTTGAGCTCCATTTTGTGAGCCCTTAGCTTCGGAATCCTTTGCCTCATGATGAAAGTTTCCGTTTCAAACATGAAACAGCAACATGAGAATTGGGCAATTACTACTACTTATGATCGAAAATGTGTTTTCTTTATACCAAAGTACTTACGTGGATAATGTAAAATTAATGTACAATTTTTATCGGTACTCATATCAACTTTTACAATTTTAATACTCTCTAATAGACCTCGAATATTCAATAGAAATACAAAATACTTTATACCTAATAGCGGTAAATAATTGATTTTACACTATGCAAAACTGTTTATTCCTCAGTGCCTGATTTCAATGGTACAAGATTTAACCACATCCCATTTTTAGGTTTTAATGTAGAGGTGTTTTGAAATTTAAGAGGTATTTCTGTCTTTGAACCAGGCTCAAGCTTAAATTCATGTACCAAAGTTGCTAGCACCATCTTTACTTCCGTCAAAGCAAATCGCATTCCTGCAAATGAATTCAAAAAGCCGTTTTTACATACCGTCATACATCATAGCAGCAAAAGTTATTAAATGAAATGAAAAATGCGCTTCTAACCAATACAGTTGCGAGGACCGTGACCAAATGGACAAAATGCATACGGGTGTCTTGTACTCTTGTTTTCCGGTAAAAATCTTTCGGGATCGAATTTATCAGGATTTTACGTAATGGTCAGGGTCACGGTGAAGCGGAGAAACTGGTAAGCAAACCATACTTCCCTTCTCCAGTACTACGTCAGTTCCGGGAATAACGTATTCCTTCGTACATTTTCTCTCTGTTCTCACAATCGGCGGAAAGAATCGAAGAGTCTCTGGAATTAAATAAAAAATCATTTTGCATCAAATCAACTTTTACTTGCCTAGCGCGGTAATATATGTTTATCAATTCCTTACCATTTATAAAATTATCCAGGTATGTCATTCCATGAATTGCGTCGTATGTCAACTTTCCGTCATTCTTTTCCATTGCTTCTCGCACAATACCTCGTAATTTTTCTTGACACTCTTGCTCCAGAGCTAACTGGTAAGCAGCCAAGATAAGTAGAGACTGCGTTGTGTCAAAACCTCCAATCAAGAAGAGAACGCAGTTCGCGACAATATCATCATCTTCAAAGCTCAAAGCAGTATTATTGGACTGAAAGTGATTCTTTGAGTCTTCCAAGCTGCCTTCGCTGCCAGTCATCACCTCCAAAGACTCCTTGGAACTTTCTTCGTCTTTGTAAAGACCTTGTTGAATATCCATCATAAGTTGTAAAAAGTCGTCTTGCCTTTCTCCCGTCTCTCTTCTATGTTTTAAAACGCTCTTGACAACCCCCATGAAATACTTTTGCGGAAGAGTATCCAAAGCCACTATTCCAAGTGCGTTGGCAAGTTTGGGTGCGGCAAATATCAGAACAAATTTGATAAACATTTTCGGACTAAACCGAAACTGAAAACGTTGCGCCATATCTTCAAATTCGCTCAAGTTTC
Source organism: Salina celebensis (assembly GCA_036561885.1). Taxonomy (NCBI): domain Eukaryota; kingdom Metazoa; phylum Arthropoda; class Collembola; order Entomobryomorpha; family Paronellidae; genus Salina; species Salina celebensis. The sequence goes on from JAAXOA010003059.1 coordinate 2,927, forward strand.
CAGTTTTGCATTCAAAAGATTTGCTGTCAACGCCAAATGCACAGCTTGCAATAACGTCCATAGCATATTTGGAGTAGGCTTCACTGATGTCGTACTCTCCACCGTTTGGCCCCACAGTTGTTTTAAGATAGTCGCACATTTTATGGCTGCAAGTGTCAAATATCTTGAACATTCTCCGAATTTTTCCGGTGGTGAAAGCAGGGCTTAGCTTTGATCGAAGGCCTTTCCAATGATCACTTTCCAAACTGATCAGCATTTTGTTCAATAGATCGTCCGGGTTCTGCGTGTCAAATTTGCGACGGTCCACGAAATGATCGAAATCCTTGACGTAAATGCTTCTACAAAGGTCTAGATCAGTGACATAATATGAAACTGTAACGAGATTGTCACAAAATGCAACGATTGGTTGCCTCGTCTGCTTAGCTTCTTTGTATATCAGGCTCTCAACCTCAAACATGGACACCTTTCCTGTAAAGAAGTTGTAAACTCGGGATATTCCTAGTCCCAAGTAGGGGACTTTGTTGTCTTGGAACCGTTTTTCAGTTTTCCGGATTTGATATAGTATGAAAATAGCGAAACCAACGATGCCAAAAGCTGCTAGTGCAGCTAACATTCCGAGCAACCCCATTGTAACTTATAACAGATAAATGTGGAGTATTGCAAGAGGAATGTTTTTAAAAGATCGCATCAGATTGACAAAGATAATACTGCTGCTTTCTTCATAAAATATAATTTGTTTACTATGCCTGAAGTTAGTTCTAGACCAAGGATCGGTCGAATATATAAAACTAATGAATGTAGAAAAGTAACAGAACAAACAAACCCACTCACACTAGGGTTTATGTGTGACTAGTCATCAAATCAATTCTAAATGTGTAGAGTGTAGACACTTGCTACCAACCTGGACACAGAAATTCAATTCACTGAATGAATAGCGATTCACTGAGCCTGGACGCAAGTTATGTAACGTTGCAAGTTGCAATGCATCATGCTTCATGATAACATATTTACACAAAATAGTGACCATGAAAACTGTAAAAACGAATTTGTATAGCAACAGACATGGAACTATCTCTCCTGTTGTGGACACTGCATTAGCTAGTGCTGGCATTATGGGTCAAAAATTGTTATCTTTTCAGTTTATAATATGTACTACCATGGAATGGGTACGATGCAATGGTGAATAGATCGTCATCAGTGAGCACATATTAAACAGTAACGCTCAACGCTCGTAGAACCAGAACAAGAAGCGATGCGTGAATCATAATCATGAAAACAAAACAAAAAATTCTGAGTTTGTCTCTTATGTACTAAGACATTTCTCGACCATTTGATATGTGCAGAATCGAAATTCTAACTTGTTACCATCGACCATGACAGTAGAACTTTATGGAAATGTTTTTCATTGGGTTCTGTGATGCCAGAGTTTGTTTGATGAAGGCTTATTATCACTATTAGTCACGAAAGGTCAAGTACCACTTGTACTACAGTCATTATGTTTTTCCAGAGGACAAAAGAAAAACTAATGACTGTACTATTATTTGATAACTTGTCTGTACTTACCATTACTGGAGCAATGATAAATGATAAAGAAATGTCTCTGTGTGTTAAACAGTATATTAATATGTATATTTCTTGCATATTAAAACGATACAGTGAGGTCATAGTTTAGTACATAAATTAATTTACTCCTCAGTGCCAGAATTCAAAGGGCGCAGACTTAACCACATCCCATTCTTTGGTTTTAATGAAGAGCTGCTTGAAAACTTAACAGGTATTTCAGTCTTCTTACCAGGTTCAAGTTTGAACCTATGCACCAGAGTGGCTATCACTGCTTTAACCTCCGTCAGGGCAAATCGCATACCTATAATCAAGATAGCAAAAGGTATCAGGCAAAATCACCAAATGAAACTTGATACCATACTATATAGTTAATTACTAACCAATGCAATTGCGAGGACCTTGACCAAATGGCGAGAAGGCATAGGGATGTCTACTACCCTTGTTTTCAGGTAAAAATCTGTCCGGATCAAACTTTTCAGGATTTTCAAAGAAGTCAGAATCACGATGAAAAGCAGAAATAGGCAAAGCCACAATTGTGCCCTTCTCCACTACCACATCGGTTCCAGGAACCTTGTAGTCTTTTGTACATCTTCTTTCCGTTCTTACAGCCGGTGAAAAACAGCGGAGAGTTTCTGTATGCAATACAAGGACACAATTGCGCCAACCTATCAATAAATTTTCAAAACTTCTATATACCATAATAAGGCCTACTTACCGTTAAGGAAATTGTCCAGGTATGTCATTCCATGGATTGTTTCGTATGTCAACTTCCCGTCATTCTTTTCCATTGCTTCTCGCACCAATCCTCGAAGTTTTTCTTGGCACTCTTGCTCCAGAGCTAAGCTATAAGCAGCGAAAATGATCAACGACTGTGTTGTGTCAAATCCTCCGATCAAAAATAGAACGGAGTTAGCAACGATGTCATCATCATCAAAGCTCAAAGCAGCATTGTTTGATTGAAAGTGTTTTTTGGACTCTCCTTCGTTACTTTCACTTCCAGTCATTACTTCCAGGGTCTCTTTAGAGTTTTCTTCGTCCTTGAACAATCCTTGTTGAATATCCATCATAAGCTGCAAAAAGTCATCTCGTCTTTCCCCAGTGTCTCGTCTGTGTTTCAAAACCTGTTTTACTACTCGGCGGAAGTACATTTGTGGAACAGGTTCCAGAGCAACGATGCCTAGCGCTTTGGCTAATTTTGGTGCTACCAATATCAGGACAAACTTGAAGAACACCATTGGGGTGAACTGGACTTGAAACTTTTTAGCCATATCTTCAAATTCACTGATTTGACCGACGTGGCATTCAAAGGATTTACTGTCAATGCCAAATGCACAACTTGCGATAACATCCATCGTGTATTTGGAATATGCTTCACTAATATCACATTCTCCACCGTTTGATCCCAAAGTTTTCTCGAGATAATCACACATATTTTGGCTGCTGTTTTGAAATATGTTAAACATTCGTCGAATTTTTCCTGTGGTGAAAGCAGGGCTCAGTTTTGATCGGAGACCTTTCCAGTGATCACTTTCTAAGCTTATTAACATTTTGTTCAAAAGATCGTCTGGGTTCATAGTATCAAACTTGCGACGGTCGACAAAATGATCAAAATCTTTGACGTAAATGTTTCTGCAGATATCCAGATCGGTTATGTAGTAAGAGCCCTCCACAAGATTGTCGCAAAACCCAACGATTGGTTTACCCGTTTTCTTAGCTTCTTGGTATATCATCTTTTCATTCTCCACCATTGATATTTTCCCCGTGAAGAATTTGTAAACTCGGGAAATTCCGAGACCTAAGTAGGGGACTCCGTTGTTTTTAAACCGCTTTTCAAGTCTTCGTATTTGATAAAGTATGAAGATCGCTAAGCCAACAACTCCTAAAGCTGCAAAAGCAGCTAAAATTCCCAACAGTCCCATTATTGTACCCTTTTGCTGGTCAAAGGGAGCACTATGTTAAACTATGCAGGTATCGCCAGGCAACAATGATAAGCTTAATTTATTTGTGACACTTCATGTACTGTGCTTGATATAACACTTCTGCTCAGAGGTGGCCAAGAAACAATTTAACGTTTGCAGGTAGTGAGTGTTTTATTTAGCTTCTATGCCAACCTAATAAAGCGATGGCACATCGTACATTTTCTAATGTGAGTGTACAAACTACAAACAATCCAAAAAAGTCCAATAACGTCCATAACGTCATGTGGTTCTGTAAGACAGGAAAATAAAATCATCTCTGTATCAAATCAGGTCCATATGAAACATGCATGAGGCATATGAAGCATATTATGGCCATGAAAGATTCGCGAATGTTGAACATTACTACTTCCACCCCCAGGTTCCATATTCTCCTCGGCTGACAAAAAATCACTTGAAAACACAAAAAGTGTTATTAGGATTAGATCATTTTTTGTTTGTTTGTGGTGATTGAGTCAGAGAAGCACCAGCCAATTCGCCTGGTACATTGTATGTGCTAGCTTGTCCAGCAATAATATCTTTGACCTTCAGCAATAGAAAACTTGTCAGTTCAGTCAGCAACCATGAATTGGTAGGCAAAAAAATGAAAACGATGATCCACAGAACACCAAGGGTATTCTGTGACGATGATCAAGGACATCATTTTGTCATTTGTTTGTTTATATAATTTTGCATGCTCGCTATACTCTGAAATAGTGAATTATATGCAGATTTAAATGTAATTATGTATGGCAAAAAATAGTGTCATTTACACTGCGCTTTTATGTTTATGACCATGACCATGAAATGTTGTTCATAACATTGTATATACATGCCGGTTTTTATTTACTAAATTACTACGTTAGTACGTTTCATAACATTGTCTATGACATGCCAAAATTCGTTTTTTTAAGTTCATCTGATTTATTTGGTTTTTTTAAAAACCCGTTTCCAGTGACGTTTAGAACACAAAATTACATTACATGTAGCACAATTTTAGTTTGACTGTTTTCTGTTTTCATATTGATTTGCTAGTTATCTAGATGGCCAATCTCATTCTTCCGCTATACGGGTAATGTTGATCCACATTCCGTTCTTAGGTTTAAGCGTTGTTGCATTGCCAAATTTCATTGGTATATCGGTTTTACTACAGGGCTCCAACTTAAACCTTTGTACTAGGGTGGCAACCACTGTTTTAACTTCCGTTAGGGCAAATCGCATTCCTAGTTGATAAACAAATATTTTAAGTTATATAGTTGCACTGTACAAAAACGGACCAAATTATGAACCCCGGACTAACCTATACAATTACGGGGACCATGCCCAAAAGCAGCGAAGCTGTATGGATGCATTTTGCTTCTCGCTTCTGGTCGAAACCTCTCCGGGTCAAATTTTTCAGGATTTTCGTAATAGTTTGGATTCCTGTGCACACCCGCAATTGGAAGTCCTATCATCGTCCCTTTCTCTATAACTGGGCCATTTTCCCCTGGTAGCTTATAGTCTTTAACGCATAGTCGTTCAGTACGTCCAGCTGGGGGCAAATACCTCAAAGTTTCTGCATAAATCAAAGTCTCATCTTATTTAGAAATGTATAAAAACGAATTATGTTGAATTTTATTGTACCGTTAATAAACATGTCCAAGTAAGCCATTCCATTAACACCGTCGTATGTAAGTTTCCCTTTGTTAGCTTCAACTGACTCGTTCACCTCTTGCCTTAACTTTTCTTGACAATCTTGTTCCAATGCGAGCATATACATCGAAAATATTAATAGCGACTGTGTCGTGTCAAATCCTCCAATTAAAAATAGTATGCAATTAGCTACAATGTCATAATCATCTATAACAATACTTTTGCCCGACTCTGTAAAACTTGACACAGCAGAATCACCAAGCTTTGTCTCAGTAGTTCCCGTCATTACTTCAACAGTTTCTTTGGAATTTTCTTCATGTTTTAGCAATCCAGTTTGTGCGTCTAGCATCAATTGCAAAAAGTCTTCTCTCCTTTCACCCGTTTTCCGTCGGTGTTCTAGCACGCTGGTAATCACACGCTTGAAATAGTTTTCAGATTCTACATCAAATGTTTGGAATCCAAACATGTCTGCAATTTTTGGAAGGAAAGAGGAAATAATAAACTGAAAGAACATTTTTATGCTTATCTTGAAGGTTAATCGTCCAGCCATTTCTTCAAATATGGCAACTTTGCCAGGCTCCTGGTCGTATGTTTTGCTGTCAATGCCGAAAGCAGAGCTTGCAATGACATCGATGGCGTACTTGGAGAAAGCCTTGCAAAATTCAACATCAGAGGAAGAACCACCGTCGAGCTGAGTTTCAAGGAATTTGCACATTCGGTTGCTGCTACTTTCAAATATTTCAAACATTTTTCGAATTTTTCCCGTTGTAAATGTTGGGCTCATTTTTGACCGCATTCCCTTCCAGTGGTCGCCTTCCAAACCGATAAGCATTTTGGTGAGAATCACATCCGCTTTTCGGGTGCTAAATTTTCTCCTGTCAATGAAGTGATCTGCGTCTTTGACGTAAATAGTCCGTGACAGATCCAAGTCCATGATTAGGTAAGTCAGACCCATTATATCTGAGAGTCCAACGTAGGGACTATTCTTCTCGAGAGCTTCTTTATACATAAGCAATTCAAGATCAAACATTGAAAGTTTTCCAGTAAAGAATGTAATAATACGGCTGAAGTTTCCTTTGACAAAAGGAACTCCTCGTTTTGTATAATACCGAGCCTGGCTCCATTCCACGTAACGCACGAAGCCGTAAAAACATAAACACAAAAGCACCATTAGGGCAATTAGCCCCAGAATCAAATTTATCACAATCATAACCAAAGATTCTAACCTGAGCTAAGTCACATTAAACTAATAAAATGTAATCTCAACTCTGCCGTTCCAAGACAGTAATCATGAATGACTATGACTATGACAGTTCAGCTTATGACATGTGTCTGAATACTGATTGACCAGCGAGCAAGAAGGTTTGTGAATACGGTTGAATCATTTTTACACATTTCAGATAGCACCTGCACCTGCTCGTAACACAGGTATGTATTATGCGTTGAGATAAATATAAACTTGCTTTCATTTTGTTATGCTGGATGCGGTGAGCATGTTGCTGAGTTCATTTACATTTACGGTTTTTCTCCCCTTGAGAATGAGTCATTTTTGAAACTTTTATGCAGAGAAGAACAGTGATTTGTAGATTCATTCTTCCTCCATGGAGAAGAACCATGGAAGAAGGATTTTACACATGTTTAAATCTATCCTTGTTCCATGACACATGACGTACGACGTGCTTGGAGCAAAAGAGTTAAGGACAGGTGCTCTATGATGTCATATATATATAGTTTTGCGTTAATAGTGCCGTAATTATGTAAGGAAATGAAGTTTTTCAAAAGTTTAATACAAAAACTTTTACAGCGTTCATGGCATGATGTATAAAGTTGTTAAGAATTGAGTTGTCAAGTGTTGATTTCAATATCTGAGCTAATCCATTCATTGATATTTAATTCTTATTCTTGCCTTCATTAGGTTCCTGTTTTTACTATTTTTAGTACTCTTCACACAAGATAGAGAAATCAGTGCAATAAAATTATCGTACATCCTTTGTCCGGGCTTTAGATTTAGATGCCTTTTTTGACGTTCCAGGGGTTTCTTTGTTAGTGGTTCGGTTTGCAAGCGATTTAGCTATTTTCCTTTGTGTTTTTGCTATCTTCTTCATGGCGAGGTTGTCTGCGTCATATCCAGTTGCATACTCAGTCGGGGTCTCTTCGATTTGCTGACCCGTTGCTGACATCGGTGCTCCAATAAGAGTTAAGGACTCTATTTCCGTTGTCCTGTTCTTGGTCATATTTTCAGGTATGAAAAGTTGCAAATTTTCCACTCCAACAAGGCCCCCTAAGGGTATAGCTTCATCTCCTTGTAGCGAGGCTTCCGTCAACCTAGTGTATATCATAGTCATCATAGTAAAAATATAATTAACAAAATCTATGGAATTTGATGTCATACTTGATTTCTAAAGCAGACGACGTTTGTGAAGCCACAGCAAAGTCCAACACTTTCGATAAGTTCACAAAGAACCGGACACTGCTAGGGCCATTGTTAGCAGGAGCTTTAACTTTGAATGATGTCAACAGCATCTTCTCCTTGAACGCATACATCAGAAGGAAGACGACCTGTGCCCTTTCCAGAGACTAATTTCTTTCCGCCGATAAACGAATTGAATGGAGTTGGGGTGAGATCATTTATAACCAGACACTGGTCCTTTATCATGTATGGCTTGACATCAGACATTACGGGCCTTGGAATCTCATCGAAGGGTTGCTCTTTAGTGGCGGAAGGAGGGGTCATTTTTCCTTTATTATGTAAATCTGTGAGATTACGCCTGATCTTCGCTTCGAGCTCAGTAGGCGTAGGGCCTTCCGCACGGTCAATCACCGATCTGTTGACCAAAAAGATAACTGCTGGGACTCTGTTGATGTTGTACTTTTGGGCAGTTATTGGACATTTCTCAGCGTTCGCTTGGAGGAAAACTGCGGCTTTATACTTTGCAGCGAGAGCGTTCACGGCTGGATTGAGTTTCTGACATGCTCCACACCATGGAACGGTAACGTAAAGGATAATCAGCTTCCCATTTTCATTCTTTAGACTTGATTCTATTTCTCCATCGGATCTGAGAGGTAGTAAGAAACCAACTCCAGATGAAGATATTGAGTCCCTGTACTTATGCATTTTTCAATTGAAGTGCCGTATCTACACCTTTGATTACGGGAAATGTTATTGCAATAAAAAAATCCTTGACATCTTCAAGGCAAATGGTTGGAATTTGGGAGTACACACACAATGAAATAAAATTGGGTACTTTTCAAAACAAATTTGTTAATAAACCAAGGTTTCCAGAATACCCATGGCAATCACGTAATCGGAGACTTGAGTAGACAAAGACAACGAAATGAATAATAAATTGAATCAGGTATTGAAGCTAAAATCTAGAATTTTTAATATCGAATGACTTTTATTCACGAATAATTTTTGTGCTTGCTAATAGTGAGGATAATCACACGCATCAAAATATGAATGCATTTTATATAAAGCTTTGTGATTGTTAACACTAAACACTAACCACGGACATACTGAGAGCTACATGCAGGATTTTATATCCTTCCTAATTTCTTCAGTTTAGCGATCAGTTCATCTACATCGGCAACCTTTTGGCCGGCTTCTCTTACAGGCGGATCCTCTACGGATATCACCTGGAAAACACAAATAGAATATTTAGTTGAGTACTACGGAGCACATTTGCACAATTGATTTGTGTGGGTTTGTCATACCTCAATACGTGGATTAATATCCACCCCAAGGTCCTTCGGGGACTTTTTATCTAGTGGCTTCTTTTTTGCTTTCATTATGTTTGGGAGTGTTGCATAACGGGGCTCGTTCAACCTTAGATCGGCTGAAATAACTGCCGGAATTTTAACTTTAATAGTTTCCAGACCTCCGTCAATTTCACGAGTGACTGTAAGCCCATCCCCTTCTTTCTCTACTTTGGAAGCAAAAACGGCTTGTGGCCAGTCCAAGTATGCAGCCAGCATTTGAGCAGTTTGATTGCAATCATCATCGATGGCCTACAAGAACAAAATACCAGATT
>JAAXOA010003060.1:0-12105 GCA_036561885.1 Salina celebensis
CGACCGAAGTACCAGCTTTTTATTGAAAAATCTTGAAATGCATTCGTTTGTCACTACGAAATCAGTGTTAATGGGCCTCCGACTGAATGACTGCTCACGTGTGTATGAAATAAACTCATTTTTGTTACATTTTTAGCGCATGTTTAAGCGCATATTTCAACGGTTTTTAACGCATAAATGCATGCATATTTCACAATTTTGCGCATATTGCGAAAGCACATATCTGGCAAAGGTCTAGTCATCATCATTCTCGCAATTTAAGTCCGCATTAGTGGTCCCAGAAAACACAACCTTCTCAAAAGTGCTTAAATAGTTGTTGCCGCCATGCTTGAGTGTGTTTTCAGCACTGTGTTATATGCGATATCTGCTACGTGTACAAGAATACCAATTTCATTCATGGAGTCACTTAAATTGTCCTCATAGGCTCGAAAAGAAGATGACAAATTTGAGAAATCGGGAGGGTGCTCTTCTACGGGCAGTCCACGTATACAGGTTGACGTAAGTTGGTGGATGCTTGATGATTAGGCACAGTAAAAAGCAACTCTGCGTTATATGTCCCAAGAAAAACACTGAAATGGTAGTTGTTTGCGCAACCGTAGGAGCTTACTGAAGTTTACTACAGCATATTGGTTCACAAATTTGCGATTGAGTGATTGGTGTGTGGTTGTGGTTGGTTAGTGTTGTTTTTGTCGCTTCGTTAGAGAGAGCCGCTTCGGATGATGAAGGTGTTTTGGCAGTGCATGTTACAGGTAACGTGCTCGGAACCGTAGTGGTAGTTGCGGGAAGCGCTGCCTTTGTTGATGATTTACGCTTCTTTACTGTAGCATTGTCGTTGTCCAATAAGTGCCGCTTGGGCAATTCCCCTTTGCCTATCTCTTAAAATCCGAATTTGTCCATGTTAACTTTGAATGGAACGGAACAGAAACTAAATTCTGGTGGCGGAGCCTTTCCGATATTTTTCAGGTTACAAATGAAATTGCAATGGAGAGAATGTCTTCCTTAGAAAAATTAGCAATATTTCAGTTTAAAATATTTAAGCTTCATCTGAAACGTTAACATCAAGTTTGGAACATTTTTCAGCGTTTGCAGTTGGTGATTTAACCTCCTCTTTTTTTGATTTTTTTCGTCTTTGGAAATGCATTTAAGACAGCATTTACAGCAACATAATATATGCTTTTTAATATCCCAACGGTTGCATAACGTAAAAAAACTGCCGTGATTCCAATCACACCAAAAGACCCAGCAGCAATCTCAGGTGCCTGACTTCGCGACTTCTGCTTACTGGTATCCTTTGAAGACTTATCTTCACCTTGCCGATTTGAGGGCTGATAAGAATTGTTGCGTGTGTTTCACGTTGTTCCTTTGTCTCCGTTACCTTCTTCTTTGCGCTCAACGTTGTTCTGTTTTTTTTTCTTCCCTCTTTCTCTTCATCTCACCCTTTTCCTATTCATTGTCATCTTTCTTCTTACGCTTCTGCTCTTTGGCTTTCTCCCGGTTTTCATTTTTTTCAGCTTCAGGTTCAGGTCAAATTCAGGTTGCTCCAGTTAAATTTTCAATTCTTTCTCCCTCTGAGCCTGTTCCCGTTACAGTTGCTTTTCTGCAACTTTTCCTTCTTTTACCTTTTCTCCGCCTTTACCTTCTCCCTTTGAATCCTTTTCTTCTCTTGTAAATTTTCTCACTTAGGGCGTTTTTCTTGTATTGCCCTTTCCTTTTTCAGTCGCTTTTCCTGCTGAATTCTTTCACGATTTTTGCGCTTATCTTCCTTGATCTTTTCGCGCTGTAAACGTTTCTTTTCCTTAACTCTCTCGCGTTTTTGACGGTTTTCCTCTTGTTGCCTCTGTGCTTGTAAGCGTTTCTCTTTCTGTGCTCGTTTTCTTTCCGCTTCTTTCCGCTGGATTTCAACATGTTTTTCTGGCGGTTTCTTACAGACACTAGGTTTTGAATCAGGATTCTTCCCCCTAGTCCCCGGACTTGATGTTTCGTTTTTGGAATGGATGCAGCTGGTGCTATAACTTCAGCTGGCATTTCATCATCACTCAAATCAGGCACAGCATGGCCCGTCGGATCTACTCGTTTAGACGCTCGCTTGACAGGTTTAATTGGGAAAACTGCATTGCAGACGCTATTGCCACTGTGGAAGATCTTAACAATACGTCCAAAACTACGAAATTTGGCAATTTCTTCGTTGGTACCATGATAAAGCGTAAAACATAATTCACTAATTAGAAAGTGTGTATGTTTAATGATATGCGATCTTGCGACTGCGATTATTGATAGTTTGAAACCTACCTTTGAATCGCTGTATTCCGTTTTTTCCCAATTTTCAGCACTGAAGAACTTATCGTTTTTCCCCCGTCACGGTCGGGGAGTTTAAAAGCAACGATTTCGGAACAAACAAGTGTATAGAAAACGACACAGGTTAAAAAATCCATGATTTACTCCCACAGGTTAACGCGGAGTGTTCGAGAGTAAGTGATGTAGCAATATCAAACATAATTTGGTTTAAGTAATGCCAAACAGAGCTTCCCCGTTTTGAACCAATAGATTCATATCTTTAGCTATATCTTTTTCACTAAAAGACGCAAGCCATAAGCTGGCATGATACTTAATTCTCTATATCCTTCATATCCTTCTCGCAAAAATCTAACCAAAAAATAATGTGCATATGTTATCCAGCAGCTATTAATTTTTGGCTAGTTGGAGAATATGGATGAGTCACTACAGATTTTAAAGTACTTTTTTCCCGTAGAGAGCAATTATTTTTTCGTGGTTCATTAAGTACTTACGAATCTTCTCAGAAAAAATCGCTCTGTCGTGAAAAATTCTTCAAGTGAGTTGGACGTGCCTCTTTCTAGTTGTGTGTTTGATTGCACATTGATATTATGGCTAACATCAGTGACGACGGCTCATACGACTAGTAGGTACAGAATAAATTTAACCATTTTGGAATTAACGGAAACGTGTTAATTGGTGTGTAACTTTTCTTCCAGCATCAAAATCAAATTTCGAAACTTTATCATTTTCTGCGTGTTCATTATCATTTTGATTTGCCTGTACATTGCCTACAAGTACAAGATAAAGCAGGCTGAAGAAGTCGTAGAGAAACGACGTGAACCGCCACGACGAATTGTCCGGTACCGGTCAAAGAAACCTCAAAAGGATGAGGAGGTTGTTGTTGTGGAGGGGGCATGACTTGAGTTTTTGCAGTGTATGACAATTCAAAGAAGTGAAAGACGCTATAAACAGTAATCGATAAAACTCTAGCTGAAGTGTTTTCAACTGGTGATTGCGACAACACTGGCAGTTTTATTGCTGCTGAGTCTGCTGCAGCTGCTTATGAGCCGCCAATGGCTCCAGCCCCTTCTGATGTGGCAGAGAATAAGGACGGATTTGTTGAGCGAAATCCTGGAAGTGTTTCTGGAGTTGACAGTGCTACTAATGATGGCGGGGGCGCTGATAACGTGCTACCTTATTGCGTTTCAGCTGGCGTTGCACGTGACGCTGAAGGTCATTCTGCCATCAGTGTAGAAAACTCGGAGAGTGCAACCAGTCATGGGCCAGCTGTGGAGACAGCCAAGAAGATCCGTAAAGGCTTCTCTCAAAGAACCCCAGAGGAACAGTACTACAGCAATCCATCTGAGCGAACCAAAAAGGCTCGGGGTAAAGCGCAAACGTTGCTAAAATCTACAGAAGAGTTTGAAGCTAAATTCAACGGTCGAATCTTCTTGAAGGCTGAGTACGTCAGTGTCAAAAACAAAGTTTCGTCTACAGGTGTGATTTTACCCTAACAGAGGGCTCGGCAGTTCCTGACACGCTACCTGCAAGTCCACAAAATTATTGGATGCGGATGCAGTCAAACGGGCCATTGCCAGTGCAATACAAGAGGCAAGCTGCTGCACAACTTAACAGTCTCCTGCTGCTGGTTCTAAAGACTCAGAGGTACTTAATTAAACTTGAATAAATGTTTTAATAGTTGTATATGATATTAATAGTTTCATAACGAAAAATAATACATTTATTTGTATTTTTTCTTTCCAGGGGCTTTAAAAATCGCCACCCATCAGCTATAGAACACTTCTTGCTCCCTGTCAACGACTGTCATCTGCGGCTAATTGTCAACGGTGCAACCCTGACAATGAGTATGTTTCCGGTCCAGGCTGCACTTTGATTCCCTCCTGGTTTTTCAAATGTGGGTTTCCGAACTGCCAGGGGAGGGCTCACTCTGATTGTCTTGGGTTTGCTGGGGTACAGCAGGAACAATTGGGCGCAGTGTGGTACTGTTTAGTACACCATGGAGCCGGACGTGCACTTCTGCAGACCTCAGGCGACGATTCCACTGCAACAACTGATGAAACAGAGGAGCGTGCCGAGGAGCCACTGGGGCGGTTACGTCGAATAAGTCGTGGGGAGAGCCAGCAGGCTCCGCCGTCTATCGTTTTAAGTCTTGGGTCTCACGGCCGTAGTGGACGTGGGCGTGTTCGTGTCTCACGAGGCGGATAGACCAACGATGCTAACGAGCGCGAGTCTGACGGCTCCGACGCCGTTCAAGGCGGAAGTACCAGCCGTGGCAACCGAGGGGGACGAGGAGGGGGAAGAGGAGAAGGGGAGACCTCCGAATCTTTTTGAGCTTTATACTAGGGTGGGCGTGTTTTAGGTTACCTACATGCCATTTAATACGCATGTTAATCTAGTTAGATTAATGTCATGTGAATCATTATGTTATATTAATGTAATTGTTGCTTGCAACAATTTGGATATTTATATTGCAAAACGCCAGAGCCATTGTGGCATTTTTCACAATGTTTTCATGCACTAATATTTAATATTTAATATATAATACATAATTATTTATCTAGAGCAATTTTAAAAGCCTCCGTTAAACATTGGTAATAATTGCGGATGTGGGATTTTTAAAATTTAATGAAATATGCATGGTTGAACGGGGGAATCCAATAGTTTAATATACGTAAGGAAATAAGCCATTACTTATTTGCTAGGCACCTATAATTTACCAAAAAATCAATAATTCAGGTGACTGTAGTGGATGAAGTTGCATTGAAGTACACTTATACTGATTGTTTGTGATTTGGTAAATTGTTTATTTTATATAAATTAATAAACACGTCCATCCTTCAATAAATAAATTGATTCCATCATTTATTAATGCATCAATATATCAGCATGTGAAAATTATCCATAAAGTTTAATAAAATTCATTATTATTCATTAGTACTACTCATTATTCAGCTTAAAAAGCATATCGTATAATTAGTTTCTTTACTGATATCGTATAATATTGCAAAAGGCTAAATTTAGCCTTGTCTATAAAAAAGGACATATTTAGCCTTTAAAGGCTAAATTTAGCCTTTTTTCAACCGGCGATATTTAGCCTTTAAAGGCTAAATTTAGCATCTTGTCCACTGACTGTGAAAAGCTCAGTTCAGGGACAACTGTGAGCAGTACGTTCTATTCCACTAGTAGATAGTTACACTTAATATTTGAATTGGAAAGTTTCTGCGCCAAGAAACTCTTGAAGTGAAAAAGCAAATTTGCATAATAGGACAGATTTTTTTGGCAATTTACAAAGTAGTCTCCCTGCTTTTGGTTCTCTTCAGAGATTTTCATTGAATCGACGCCTCATTACGTTTTTTAAGAAAAAGTTTAGTTAATTATAGGGAACGAAAGGTTACGGTATTGATGATGATAGTCACTAATACTAAATTACTATGCTTACCAAAGCGGTAGCCGGCCCAGTCATATCCGCTCTTTTAATTCCATGTGAATTTCTATTTTCGAAGTATTTTCATACGTGGCACATTTTATGTCGTATTTTATCCATGTTTGGGCTATTCCATATTTGGGTCCTTCCATGCATGGTCTTATTCATCATTTTGATCACTTTCATTTGGCTAGCAAGTTCACAGCACAGAATAAAATACATGGATTGTGAAATCTTGTTAGAGCTGGAAGTTTAATGAAAAACATTGGCATTGAAACAAACAATTGTGGCATTGTTTGTAGGTATATATGCGTTATCCGCAATTCACTTGGGATGATTTACAATAAAATGTATAAATATGCGATTTGGCTATCGTACTCGTTCAAACCTTTTCCAATGCCACCAATCTTCAGCAAACTTCCTGCTTCATAGAACATTGCATTATTTAACTTGTCAAACTCCCGTTTTTCTCTGGAAATATTAGCAATATAGAATTGGAGACCATTATCAAATGACAATGTATAAAAAGACTCAAAAATAGAAACGAACAAATATGCATAGAATAGGATATGAACTGTGCCAGAAATGAAAAGATGTGAATTTACACATTGTGTTATAGATATGAATGGGCCTAAACTCACCAAGTGGATTGCTTTCGCCACAAAATACGTCCGTATCATATTTGTGATTTCCAAAAGATACTCCCGGCGAACGGCGTTTTTATAAGACAAGATTAAACGTGAAAAATTTCACCTAAATTAAGGACCTTTTCTTTTCAGTTCGTAAAAAAACCATAATTCCGCAATAATTCTTGTAAAATAGGAAGTAAAACTTCAATAAAAGTATCGTACACACGTCGGGGAACCGAAACGCAAAATTGTTTAGAGAGAGTCCGTTATGAATATTTACGTTCTAGAGGATATCCATCCTAGCGTTTCTTATCAATTGAATCGTAAAATGCAGCAATGAATTTCAATATTTGCCGTACAAGTATCTCTCCTAAGAAACACGTTTTTTTCCGAAGGGGTAAGATATTTTATTACAATTTGAAGCATAGTTTGACTACCCTGCGGCTTTTTCAAGAGAACCGTGCAAAACAGGAAAAATTAACTCACTTTTCCAAAACACCTTTTTGTACATCTCCTAGTGCTGTAAAAGAGCCTTTCATTATTAATTGTCGATGAGCTACTCCGAGTCTACCAAATAAAAGGTAAAATTTAAATTACAACTTCCGTTGAAAATTACTTTCACGCTTTACAACAATAACTTTAGTGCCGCAGTTTCATATGTTATATTGCACACGGTACCGTCATTGCAATTTCATTGTAAAAAGAAATTGCTCGTTTGAAAAAACAGCAAGAGAGACCAAAGGACTTGCGGAAATCGTGATTCGAGAAAGAAATTTCGCTAGTCTAGTTTAGGTACACATTATTAATATATTGCATGAAGACCTACTTTTCACTACGTATTATATCACGAAAATTTTTACCTTGATACATATAGCTATATAACGTTCTCCAGAACCAGGCTTGAACGGATTGGTTTTGAAATTGATCAAAGAAGCAGAGGTTGGGCAATTCCCAAATGAAAACGAAATTTCAAGTCGAAGTTCATTACAAAATCATTAAAATCTCCTCGTGGGACAACTGTCCATGAAATGGAGAAAAGTAATCATCAAGTAATCAAAGAGCTCTGGCTACATCAGAGGTACATTCAATATGAGGATTCAAATAACATGTAACGCTATTATTTCGTTCAACTTAGCGCCACTATAAACATCTTGTACGAATGCTACCAATGCACAGTCTTGCACTTGCCTGTCAAGTTTATATAATTGTCAATGATAACGTGTACACTCCAGAGTAAAAAAAATAATGGCAAAAGCAGCATAATTCTTTAAATAATTATAATTTTATACACGTTGCGTTGCAACTGCTTGTCTCCATTCACAGTCTCTTCACAACTCAAGTCTATGCATTTTGTATCACCTGATATGTTTTACTTCGAGTCGCTTGTAGAAACTGTCTCAAGCACGTAGATATAAATGATCTGTACACTTTGAAGACAAGGGGGTACATGTTTCAGAACCGGTGACTTACACTGCTCTACTTAACGTAACCGACTTTGTAAAATAAACCCGGTGATGCTTTCTGTGCTTTTTGTATTATCCTTGCTTCCCACAAATCAGTTCAGCTCATTGAAACGCATTGAAAGCCACAGGGTAGCCTAAGGTGTTTCAAAGGAAACGCATGAAAGGAAAATGAGCCTGAGCCTTGATGTATAGGACAGCAAAGAAGGTGGTTCGTGTGGTCACATTCAGTGATGAATTTATAACAATTTTTATCTGAAACAATTCGTAATCTTTAATTAAGTTGCTGCATCAATTTATGGTTTAAGCTGTTTACAGTGCATGAGCAAATCGAATTACTTTAAATACTCCTGATTAAATTTCCCGGTTTAGGTTTGGCAGTTTGGACCTGGAACTTGGTACGTACGGCCTCATGGGGACAACCATGATCCCTAATCGAGACTTTCGGAACTGATTAGAGAACATCGGCGAGGACATATATTGAAAAGGAAGGAGAGGAAAAGGTTGCGACGTACCAAAAGCCATGAAAACCAAAATTTGATGGATCGTACTTCTCACGGTGAATTGTTTATTGGGAATAAAGTCGGGCGTGTATTCTAATTTTCTTTCATTGTGCACTTTTTTCAGCTTTCAGTTGGCCTCTTGAAATCGTGTCATTTTTAAAGTTTCTTGGTAATTTTAATTTTCATATTAGCTCTTTCTTTGAAGGAAGCATATGTATTACATAAAGAGCAAACGGATTTGCGTATTGTTATATATTCTTTCTTGATTGCGTTTCATGGTTTATTAAATAATTGGGAGAAGGAATCATATTAATGTAGGAGCCTTTGGTACTGAGAAATAAATGGTATTGTGGTAACGGGTATTACAAAAACTTGACTTGTGTAAGTTCTTGCATTTCGCGAGGAACCCATGAAACGCGGAAGCCGTATTTTAAACAAAGTCATATTCCATAATGGGCTTGAATAACAGGGCTCCATGTCAGTTGCCAGCTACGACATTTGCCAGCGGGTGCAATATAGCCACCAAAAATCATCGATTTTCCTTATAGGCTGCATCGCACTAGGCTTCAGATGCTGCTGCCATGCTTTAGATGCTGCTGCCATGCTTTAGATGCTGCTGCCATGCTTTATATGCTGCTGTCATGCTTTAGATGCTGCTGTCATGCTTTAGATGCTGCTGCCATGCTTTAGATGCTGCTGCCATGCTTTAGATGCTGCTGCCATGCTTTAGATGCTGCTGCCATCCTACCTACCTACCTACCCAACCTACCTACCTACTTCACAGTCTCCAAACTGGGGACTCCGCCCCCAGACCACCACCTAACCTAACATGCTGGCAAATGTCGTAGCTGGCAACTTACGTGATACGGAATAACAGTACAAAAGCGTCCGCTTCTATTTTCATTTGATTTGATTCTTAAATTTTATTTCAAGCGCTTGCTTTTATTTTCATACATCATCAGTCTGATTATAAAACTCACCAATCAGTTGTAAAGAAGGTAGTAATAAAATAGTTTGATATGTGCTCAAACTGTATGTACATTCCTTATTTTCCATCAAGCAAAACAGCCATATACTACAAAATTAGTTTGTAACAATTTTTTTTTAATTTTAAATGTTCCACAATGATATTGTTGATGAACGAGTTACGCGTAACGGGAGTTTTTCTTGACGTGACGAGTGCGCTAGTTGTGAACCCATGACGTCATGTATGTACATTTGAGTGGGGGCATTGTGAGAAAAAATTTGAATCCGCACATTTCTTTGGAATTTTTGACGTTGGTTCAAGCCCATATGCCCGATGAAATCTCTCCGATGATCAAAATGTTTCTGGCTAGTTCAAAATACATTATGTATTTCAGTTTCTAAGTTGAATGTTTCGCCTCCTGCACACGGCTCTTAAATTTTATTTTGATGTGGAACCGTACACGATTGAAAATAATATAAAAATAGTTTGATATTATGCTATCAAGTTTGTATACAAAAACAAAAATTAAAAGCATAAAGCTTCTTGGGAACAAAAAGTAAAATTAGGATCACATAGTGAAGATTCGCCCATATTGCTGTTTTAATTAGTTACTAAATGACAACAGTCACGAGTACGCTTTAAAGCCCTTCTGCGAAATAACTCCGACAAAAAAGACTCCATTCATCACTCATTAGAATTAGAGCACATTTTTAAGTTGAAGAAAAGTAAGACGTACAAACCTGAAAGTTCCATGTGAAGCATGGCATAGAGGCATGATTGTAAAACTAAGAAAATTCTTTGAATACGATAGTGTGAAAGTGTGAAACCGATCCCTATCACTGATGCCTCTGAAATTACTAGAAAATGAATTCAAATGTATCATGCAACTTTTCTCTAATGGACGTGGATTGGTTACGCAGTTGTCATATTAAAGACACCTTATAGGCATGAATATATACACATGAAATATATTTTATAGATGTAGCCACTTTTTTTGCTAATGAGGTAATATTTTTATTATTTATCATAGATGAAAAAATTCACAAAAGTATTTGATAAGTCGTCGATTATATTTCAGCGTTATATTCAGTCGTTATAGTGCAGTGTGTGATATTGGGATTGGCTTCTATTTCAGGTTTCCTAATTCTTCCAATTCAACTTCAAACACTATTATTTCGCCTCGTTAAAGCATTCATATTCATAATAGTATGTTGTGTATTTAGGTAGGTTATCAAAATACTTTTTCCGTGAGGTTAGATAAAAAGCCCATCATTCATGAATTAGATTCTTAAAGCATATGCCATCTTCTTTGTATTGCGAAATGACCACCAAAAAGCTTAGATAATTTAGTTAATCTTCTCATGCGTCACTCAACCATTAAAATCAAGACCATTTTTTGATATATTTTGATATTACCAACAGAGCAGATTCCGGGAATATGTTTTCACTTGTGTTAACGCTTGATTTTCTCGGAATCTGAGTTAGACTCCGCATGTTAACAAGAGAGCGTGATTTGGTGAGGTCCATGCAAAGCATCTGTACCACACCATTTTCGATTGGAAAAAAAACCACACTGGATTCACAACTGGTTCAAAAACCAAATTCATTTGAATCGCAACCAACCCATTGTGCGTTGGTTATTCCTTTAAGTTGGTAAATGGATAGATTTTTTAAAACTGGACCAGCATATTCTGTAGAAATTATATGGGACTTTTCTATGGAAAAAGAAGCCGGCTGAGCTTGTCGATTCAATGGTATATCCCTTGGAGTATAAGCTGGGACTGTTCTTGGGAAGGCTATTGTTTTATACGATTTGTTATGAAACAAAACGCTGACCACAAATGGCGCTTCTTGCTCCCCGTTTTTTCATGAAAAGTGCAAACCCTCAGAGTAACTTTATGGTCTAATCAAAAAAATTAGGTATAAGTTGGAAATCGGCAAAAAAGCATTCGACGCAACTTGATTCATTCCCTTGGGGGGGGGGGGGCAACCAAGGAATAATATGAAACGAAATGATAAAAACCAAGTAACGAGACGGAAACTAATTTATTTGAAATTTTCTGTTCCGCTGAATTTGCGACTTTATGAGTGAGGCGTTTATCCCGATGGATTTAACATAAAAGTTTATGATGGTTTCGCTATTGTTTAACAAGCACATTCAAATAAAATTTTGGATGCTATGTCGTTTATATAGTGAAAGGCTGTTCTGCTCATTCTCATGGCGTTTTATGATTGTGAATATGAACTTGCTGATACGATGATGCTAATGATGTGATGTGAATAAGAATAAAAGAGTCTTTGAAAGGATCACACTCTACTCTGGGATGTTGTAGCCTTGAATTATTCACAAAGATCCTCATCCTCATTATTACAAACTTTTGTAAAAATTTGAAAGCGTTACACTTCTTTTGTGCACGAAAATGTACAAATCGGGTCTCTCTCTGTAGTCATCATGATCAAAGTGAGCTAATCCTTGCTGTTTAATTCTAAGTCACGTAAAATGCGCAATAGCGCCCAAATAAAACTTTCGTTCCCTCGTTGCTTTTTGGAATAAAATGCAGGATCGCACTAGTGTTTGTTTTAAATCTATGACAGTTACAAGACGCCGGCTGGAAGTCATACTGCACCGACCGAAGTCTGACTCTCTTCATGTGTAGTTTCACGTGCCGACAAAATGTGCACCACAGTATTTTTGTAATCCGAATGTAGTTTGAAAAACCCAATCCACCTTTATAATTATAGTGCATAATTGTACAGGGATAGACTTTTACAAAACATTCTAAGCATTGCACCAGGTGAAGATCTGCAAATACCGTTCGCTGTCAAT